>JAGDQP010004791.1:64867-82622 GCA_022664845.1 Lepisma saccharinum
ATATATAAATCCAACTAAAATTTCTAACCTAACTTTTTCTCTGAATTGAAAATATTGAAGATGCGCATAACGAAAAAAAAATCTATCCTGATCTTTTTCAACGTATTTCCGTCAATTGCGTAAAATATTAGAAATGCAAAAGGAGGCAATTATTTAGAAGTAAATACCGAAAGAAATAAAGTTTATTGAAAATAGAAAATGTGACCAGGGCAGGAATCGAAAACCGAGTTCCTGGGTAGTTATCCGACGCTCTACCAACTACTCTAACAAGACGAACTAGGGCCTTGACACGCTCCTTTATCTTTGTACACGTTTGAGAAGATCGTTAAAAGATGGCAGCAGTGTTCCCTGTAGTAACGTCACTTCCGAAAGTATTTAATGAGCAGAAACTCAAGGACCTTGGCAACTATTATAGGCAACACTTTAAAAAGCTTTACAGGATATCGTTGTGTACGAGGTAAGTCCGCATTTTTTTGTTTAATTCAAGAGTTTTGGCTAATTGGATGTACGTACAGTATTTAACTGATAAGGTCTGACCAATATACAGTACATTATGTCAAATTATTATTTGATTTCCCCGGAAAACTCTATCACTCGTAACTTTATTCATCCTCAGAGCAGATCCTCGTATGCAATAAAAATATAACAGAATTTGCATTAGTGCAATTAACTTATTATTTGTTATAGTTATAAAATAAAATATAAATAATACTTACTAGTGACTGAACAACTGTGTAAATGGAAAGTCCTTTGTCATTGGAATGGCAGCTGATGCAAAAATGTATTGTCCTTTCAAAATGGTGCAGCTACAGTTAGCTCCCTTCTGGATGAGGTAAAACCATTCTTTAGGCAGGAGAACAACAACATCTTCATTACACAACCTCGAAAGTACAATTTCGAGTTGTACAAAGAAATTCTCGGGTTTGTCCTTGAGAAGAACTTCCCAGGCGTCCTTCAAGACTCCTTCTTTCGCTCTCTAGAAAATGAGAAAGGGATTCAATTGTTTGATTTGTACATTTAAAATATTGATGACAATATTACATACGAACCAGTGAGGGGATGGGTATTCTGCCTGAAGACAGGTTTCTACAGGTAGGTTCCTAGTCAAGATCATCACCTTTAATCGGATGAACATTACATCCTAGAGACGGGACCAACTGTTTAACTATTACATCCTCACCGGAAGACGAACAGCGAGGGAGTAAACGTTAGCATTCGCCCACCGCGGACACCAAACAATAGTGAAATCATATAAGATGAATATGGTAGACTAATAGGCATGATTTGAAATATACCGGATCAATGGTTCATATTTTGATAGTTAAACATGCAAAGGCTAAAATCCCAACATCCTTTACCGGTACCTAAAGCGAGTAGGTACGGACGCTAAACGACTGGATGACTAAACCTAAACTGGTACAATTTTCAATGACTATGCAATTCAGAAATGTTCATCAGCGGGTATTAATTCTCATGCATATCAACGAACTCCTTGACTTCATATTTCTTTACAGAATTGAACCCCACTTAATTTTCTCTCTGTAAAAAAACTATTACACAAGATTCAAAATCTCTATGTATGTATGTACTGTGTGTGTGTTTAATTTATACACATCGTTAGACCAATCAGATTCAAGTTTTGCTTTGGTCTTTGCTTGCCCAAAGAAGAACGTAAACTATGTTCCTTCCCTATACACCCATCATCATTAGTAAAGGGATTGTGTAATTCTCACAGCTGCACTTTGACGAATGTTACCAAATGTTCCAGAAATCTGACCCTGTATCTATTGATATAATGTAAACACAAAACACATAGCAGTATTTTTGTTAAAGAACGCACATCACACATCACAAAAGGCAAGGACGTAGGGAAACCAGGTAATGTAGACAGCTACGTGACGTGTGTAATGTGAATTTTGTGAGTACCCACATTGTTTAGATGGTTGAACAGGACAGTCACAGTGAAGTGCACTTAATTAGCTTGACGCAACGAGAAATCGAGTGTCTGGAGATGGTAAAACATTGAAGTACAAGTGAATGTACCCCAGGCGATACAGACTCCGACCAGTATCATATCCAGGCTGTGGTAAGGACGGACTCACAAGCTGCCAGTTTAATTGTTTCTGTGTCACAATCTCTATCCAGTACCGCTCTGCACCTTAGTGGCAGGGTAACTGCTACAATTTCGGTACATCGAGGCATACAGTGTGTAGAGATCTGTATGAACTGCAACGGTATGACCGAAGGAAGCACTCCGTTGACAGCGCATCAAAGGAAACCACGTGCTAAGTGGAGCAAAACCCACAGTGCATGATCACGGGAACAATGGAGGATCTATTGTTCTCTGACGAGTCCCTCTTCATTCCCGACAGTGGCTTCAGATGTGTCCTCATTTGACACCAACCCGGGATAAGATTCAGTCAATTCAACATCCTCGAACATGACCAGTATGTAGACGGTAGTGTGATGGTGTGAGAAAGGATAATATTGTGTACACGTCTACCGCAATAGATGTTCAGTCACAGCGACGTCATAGCTCAGATGTATTGGGACATCATCCTGCAAGAAAATGTTCAGTTTTTTTTTTCAGGATATAGGCACACCAGAGTTCCTGTACATGGACAACAATTTCGTTATCTTTGTGCTAGGGCAGTGGTTGACACCCTTGCAGCCAACGACATTCAACGTGTGAATTGATCAGCGCATCCCCCGACCTTGAACTCTGTAAAACACTCTTGGTAGGTATATCACAAATCCCCTAATTAATTAGTATTAGTGTATACACTGAAAGGAACTAGGAGTACAATATTTTGTGTAGGTTTCATTTGACCGGGAGAACACCCTAAACTATGTTTGCTCCCAAACTGAACAATCAAATTCGCAGAAAATGACCGTTGAGCCGTTCCAAAAGTTGCACAATATATCTATACGAACTCTTCACACTACACAGATATAAAATTAAGGATTTACAAGTCATTCTTGTCAATTTATATTGGCACAATGCTGCCAGATTTTTTCACGTTTTCTAAATTTGTATATCGGTCACTTGGTATGAATCTTTGTACGTAACAAATGGCCATAATTTGTAAGACAATGAGAGACCTTAAATTCATTGCCCCAAGACCTCCAAGACTCCGTATATCCCGCACCAACAGGTTGGTGTACCTGCTAGCATGAAATTTAATGCATACTGAGAAGTTGTAATTTCCTTTATTTGAAAAAAAAAAGTCTGTAAAGTTAAATTAGTTGACTATTTTCGGTACCTACCATAAAAGCTTCGTGTGCAAAACCACCTTTAAACATTATTAACTCGTGTGTCTTCTTGTCGATCATTTCTTCCAGCAGATTAAAAGGCACTTCCACTCTTTTTGTTGTGAGGAAACTCATCAGAGTGTTTCTGTACGCTTCACACAATACAAGGCCAAGTAATAACGATGTGAAACACACAATACGTTCAGATCCTCGGGTTGATATATATTCATACCCTGAAAATTCATTGTTACTAGTTAAACGCAGAACGATCAAAGTTGGAGTGATTTAATTATGGAAATATAACACACTTAAAGTCTAAGGAATATTCTAGTAGAAAAAGAGAAACACACCATATGATGTACAATTTACTTTCAAACCAAATAAAATGATAATACGTATATGTTTCGACAAGAAATATCTGACAAGGAAAGTACCCATGGGCGTACAAAGGATTTTGCTGGAAGTGCATATTTAATTATAGTTTGCATAGTATTCTGAGGCTATTAAAGTAAACTTTAGCTGCTAAACAGTAACTCTCTGTTAACTCTCTGTAACTAACAGTTTTCGTCCTCCTTCAACACTATTTACATAGAAAATTCGCTACAAATTCTAGATCGGGCAGTGAATATGAAATTGAAGAGTAAAAGTGTATAAATCTATACTCAATTTACGTTTCCAAATCATTATTGTATGCATTTCTGAAAGGCTAGTAGGAAATTTACAGTACAAAAAACTGATATGCTGATTCAACATTTCTAGGGATTTCAGTGTGACTACCATTTTTTTCTACTCTGATTCAACGCAATACAGAGTACCATACTTACACTATCACAGCGTTGAACCAACATTGACAACAGATCCATTGTCCTGAATTACCTAAATAAACACAGTTTGTTGTGTGGAATTATACAAAAAGTGGTAGTCATTCTGAACCACCAGAAAACTGTTGAATTAACAATCACCCTTTGCAATACACTTCGAAACCAGTGAGTTATATGCTCTTGCATGTTGGTAGGAGTTACAGAGCAATGATTTAAGAGAGAAAGGAACAGAGCGATTCAGATTTATGATGAACGCCATGTATTAACGTACATACATTTTGAATTCACATCGATTCAGAATATTTATGTACCGTGCCCTCATTATATAAGCCCTAGAGGGAACAGACATTAGCTAACGAATGAACCTGAAGTTACATTAAAACCTCGTTTATCTGGACTTGATGGGACCGGACCCGTTCTGGATAACTTAGATGTATGATCTGTTTCGTTACATGCACCACGAAATGTAGAAATACATTACCAAAATTTATTCTAATGAACTGAAGGCAAATGCAATACCAGTGACAACTTAATTCAATCTCAGGCCTGTAGCAAGTGAATTTAAGCGAGCACAATTGTGAGCGCACATTGCTACTGTAGACTCTTATTTATTCCTAGCCACCGCGAGAAAACTGGGGTCATCACGGGGGCTCACATACCAAGACAGATATTATCTTCTCGCTTCCTCGGCATAACCTATTACATAAGAATAGTTATTCAGATTCTTATCAGCCATTACAGTCAAGCGCACAAGTAAAGAGTCCTGAGACGGCATAGCTATTGAGCAGCATTGATGCGCTCCAATAATTAATCTTAACAAGCGATTATTCACTTGTTTGCAAACGGCAAGGGCCTTCGTGAGGTGGGATCCGGGACGACGGTACCGGCACCGTTACGCCACCACTGTACAGTATGTACCTTCACATTTATAGTTCGGAGAATCAATTCGGTACAACATACTCACTTGCATACGATATACAGGTATTTTGAAACAATTTTATTCGAAAATCGTTTCGGATTAGCGAGGTCCGGGTAAACGAGGTTTTACTGTAATAAATTATTTGAAAAAAAAAATATTTTACCTTAGTATTATTTTTACAAAATTACAATCATCCCTACCCTGAACTCCAACAAACCATCTACTTAACGCTGTAGATCACCCCCGCCATCTTGGTACGCACCTTCCATTGATTTACACGGGAATTGTTTTACTAATTTTATGCCTCTCGGAAGTAGAATATTTAAGTTCTGCTTTCACAAAATTTGTCTTGGTGGTTATTTTGACTCTTGTATAGTTTTAGTTTGTGAAGTTTCTTCAAATATATAAGTATAATGTATTATTAATAGTTTGCTATATAAATCACAATATGGTAACGGCAAATTATACAATTCCTGTGTAAAATATTGCATTTCTATAAAGTAGCATGAGTAAAAGAGAACATGACGATAAACTGGGCGAAAACAGAAGTTAAAACTATACTCCTGAAAAGTATAAGACGAGTAAAACAATTCCCATTTTAATCAATGGAAAGTGCATACCAAGATGGCGGGGGTGATCTACAGCCTTAATTTTACTACTGACGTTTATAAATCCACATAATAAGGAGAAAATGATATTATCGTTAAAAGTATGTAAATTATAAATGTTTACGTATGTCCTGTAAACGTTCTCGTATTCAGACAAACAATCTTTGATATTTCCAATCATCAAGTTCAATAAAATTATGGCTAATAATAATAATAATATTTTACCTTGTGAGCATAAATTTCCCAGTACGCGTAATATTTGATCGAAGGCTCCATCTCGTGTCGTATTTTCTATTCTAATCCTGTTTGTAATTAGCGAAATACAATGCAGAGTTAGTCCGATTGCAATGACTGCCAAAATGGCAGACATCCAGAGCATTCTGCTGAATACGTCCACGAAGGATCTCCATGAATAAAAATATTGTGGTTCTCGAATGAAGAGTCGATGTCTGTAATAGTTATAAACTTTTAATTGTTGTGCTTGTATTATCTATTATGAAAACATATTAATTACTATTATCTTCTATTAACATTAAGACGTTTCGTGAATGACTAGATACCCATTTTCAGATGTTATACATTATGACCTTAAAAGGATATGGTGTTTGTTTCACATAGTAAAAGAAAATAATCTGAATGTTTTAGTTCCGTTGATAGAGAAGCTATAGCAAAGGGAACTTTTAATCCCGCTCGTGGTGTCCGTCCCCTTGTTTGTCTGTGTCCAGAGATTAAATCTCAGAAACTACAAGGTGTAGATAGATGGTTGAGATGTCGTCGAAAAGGTCATGGCTAGACTAGCTCAAAACCACCGGAACCGTTTAAATTGATGGAGTAGTTTACTGTTGCCAACACAATCTTTCGAAGTGTTCAAATTGCTTCCATTGAGTTTGACCTAGTTACGACAAACGTGACAAATATTATTCGACACAATACAAAAAAAAAAATCAAGTGGTCTACGTTCCCAAACACCCTATTTGCCAGTGTTGCCAACATATTTTCTATAATAGTTGTAATTGTTTCCATTACTTTTGACATAGCAGCACCAATGTAACATAAAGTTTATTTGACACAATAGCAATATGCTATGGGTTTTCCCGTCCCCAATCACTCCGTTGTTAGTGTTGCCAACTTGTGCCAAGAATATATATCTCGTGAATCACAATGTGTAGAGACGTGGATGAGATATCGTTCGAAATGTCTTCGCTAGACTAGCTTAGAACCAGCAGAACCGTATTGATTGATGAAGTAACTCAGTGTTGAAAACCCATTTATTAAACATACACAATTGTTCATATTATTTCCATTCAGTTAGACCTAGCTGCACCAAACTTTGTACACACATAATTCGACACAATAGAAAACACCGTATGTTTTTCCGTACGTAAGCACTGCACTTGTCAGTGTTGCCAGCCCATTTTATAAAAAAATAGTGCTTGTGTGACTATAATTATATTTAGGGACCGTAATCTTTGTGATTGTTATTACAATCGCAGTTGTTTAAAACTGAGCCTGCTTCAAAGAATCCATAACACATGCCCCACCTGGTGCCAGTAGCGTAAAAATATAATCAACATTGACACAAATAAGTGTTATCATTGTAACATCTGTGCAAGGGAAAACCAAAGTGATAAAATCATACTTTTTGTAGCGAAAGAAGTTTGAATTAAACCAATTGTAGGTCATAAACTAAATGAGTCGAACATTAACATTAAATAACGAAGGAAGGACAAAGTAAATAGGAATTGAAACTGGTATCTAAACATGTCTTGTGTAAAGTAACATTAGCTCTTATTTTAACGTGAATTTCAAGTTAGTAAGATGCCTCCTTTAAGGTAAAATTATGTTTTATAATAAGTACATATATACCGCCCTATTGTTTGTTTTTCCATATTCGTACATATAATTAAACCAGGAATTTGGAAATGTAGGTTCAAATAAATTAGTCTCGAACTATTATTTTAAACATATGAAAGCATCCTTTTATTTTGGATAGGAAATATCTTTTTATTTGAAGTTTCTACTTGATTCTCGTAATTAAAAATAAAATTAAAATGTATATGGTACACTGGGGGAATTCGGATCAGGAAGTAACTCAGTACATTTTAAGATTTACATTCTTTATTAATTCTAACATGACGTGCACCTCAGTTGAACAACGGTCTTTCTAGCCTGAATGGCGCGAAACACTGAAAATAGCGTTTCACTAGCATAAAAGATGGCAGCACAGTGTAGTCAAAAACATTGCATTCAGTTGACTCTTGTCGTATTAAGATATACATCTTTAAATGGCCCGCCTTACCCCGTGATCTGAATTTCCCCGTTGTACCCTATATGATAATTATCCTGAATGTGGTTAATTTGGAATTTTGGCTCTAAAATGTATGCGTGTTGCATAGTTAAAAGTAAATAAATACAATAACTTACTTAACATCAGTTTCGACAAATAACATAGATGGCGCCCAGCGTGGGGCCAAACATAGTTGAGATTTCAACGTAAGAAGATACTAACCTGAAATAGATGAGTTCCTAGCTTGTTATCTCAGTTATTTTTAATAGTAGACAGCAAGGATTTCAGACAAGAGGCGATGCCTCTCCCACGTAGCACTGTTTCTTGATTCAAGGTTGAATTTCCCTTTGTTTTGCCTTGTTAGGGTTAACGTTATACGACAAGTATATTTCAAGCTTGATACAACCTTGATTTTTGCTAGATAAAATATGCTTAAACTTAACAACCAAATTTCAAGTGTGATTATCCTTTGCCTAAACAAGGCACCTCGTGCCTTGAAAAATCAGGCATGATTTAAGCTTGATTCAACCTTTTTCTTGACACGACAATCTTGCTTCAGCTTATTGGCTTGACGTTTCAAGTCTAAAACAAGCTTGATTCAAGATGATTTTGTTATATGGACCTGATTTTCATTGTGTCAAGTGACATGATTCATTATACAATTGTACACAGTGATAGTAATTTATAGCAGAAGGAAAGAAGACGATAGGAAAATGTTCAAGACACAATAATACCTTTGCTTCCATTTGAAATACAAAAATTAGGCGAGAATGTTCACTAACGTACCAGCATTGGCACCTCAACACGAAAAACTTGTTAAATAGGAAACAGAGTAAATCTTACTTGTTTCTGTAAGAATATTATAACTTGAAATATTCGAATATTAAGAAGCATAGATATGATGGAAAATTGATTGTGCTTCTTACGAGTACTAAATTAGAAAACAATATTAATGCACAAAATGCGCTGTAGAATATTACGCTTTTATAAAACTTCTGTACATATATCTAAAATTGTCTTAATTTTGTTTAGAAAAGTGTTTAAAAACTGTACCGGAGGCATCGGGAATTGATACTATATCTAGCTCTGATGGGGAATTTTTACATTGCTTGTACAGTTAACTCCCCGATTTTATCTTATAGTCAGATCTACCTGATGTCAGGTAAGGTCCCTGGGGAAGAGGATTGCCATTGCTCTCAATCGAATGAACATCATGTCCGAAGAGCGGGACGTACAGTTTAACATGGGATCCGGGGAACTCTTGTTTAAAAGGCAGCGACCGTTACCGCTCTTCCGCAGAGGACACCACATCGATACACCTGTAACTATGTATTTGATAAAATCAGGCTCATTCACTTCTACATTAAAAAAAAATCTTGAATTTATATGAATAAAACGTGACGATTTTACTGTGACTTCACAGCTCAGTAAATTGACATTAACACTATCAACGTTTGAACCAGGTTCTATCCCCATTCTCATCAATGCGTTCCTACGAAACCAAAACAGTTTATTAATGCAACCTGACGTGTGAAAACCTATGTATTCACGTCTTTACATAAGACGAAAAGGTACTCTTATCTGTGAAACAATGTACAAGGTGTATAAATATTTATAGTGTGAAATCTTTAATAAAGGATGTTCTTAAGCCCCAGAGATTCTGCCAGACACACAAATGAGGGAGTATCACCCCAAAATTTTCGAACTCTAAATTTTTTATAGTTAAAGATGAGTAGAAACCCTGTAAAATCTTTTAAAAACCCTTACTCCTTGCCACGAAGTTTGACTTTACACCCCGAGAAACTGCAAATCCTACAGAAGAATCCCTGCAAAGAACTTGTAAATTTTAACTCAGATTTGCCACAATGTGTGTAACCTTAGAGAATATATTTTTTTTTTCATGTTATTATTTACCCAAAATTGAAAAGAGGTTTTGAAAAATCGATTAGCTCCATTCTTTCTGGTGTCATAAACATCCACTCGCCAAGAACGGACACTTCCTTTGACATTAACATGCCAAGGAATCCATCATAAGTTCCGTTGGGTCCTTTCGTTCCTATCCCTCGTCCAGCAGCTGCGTGTATAACAGCTCTATAAATGAACCAAAGAAAACATCTATAATTATACGTATTACAGAAACAATGGTGTAACATTTATTTTGTCCATACTCTATGAATTGTTTTTCAAGTTTGATTATATTACCAGTACATGATAAGCATTACAACTTCTTCTTCTTCTTTTTTTTTTTAGAAATGAAAGGAAACTTGTTATATAGCCTGCCTTTCCTTCAAAGTATCAAAGGGGTATACCTTACGTTCTTCTACTTCTACCAGAAAGTGGCTTTGTATAATTATTAACATAGTCTTATACTCCGATGCCACAGGAAGATTCATCCTATATTTAACTATAATCATACATCAGATCGGGTTTCTCTAGAAAAGCAGCATCAGTGCCGAATCTAAGGGGACAAAGGGGGGCAAGCGACCCGGGTGCCACGTTTAGTTAGCGGCAAACAGTTAAAATTAAAACTAAAAGTTCCTTAAAAAGGAAGTAAAATCGCCTATTACATTGAATTTGATCTAAACGTGTTCAAAATTTCAATACCGGCGCCCTAAAACATTTTTTTTATGTTATTCCCTGTAACCTACCTTCATCTTTAAAATTCAAAACCGCGATTCAAATCAGATAGGCAGGTCTAATGCCTTACTGGGGTTAGTAATAGCGATGCCACGACAGGGTCCAGAAATGATAACAAAAGTACACTATGTGATGCGAGGCCATGTTGTGGCCTTCGCGTCGGCTGATCCTGTTGTTTGGCTAAAAAAAACGATACAAAAGACGGTATAATTTAACTTTGCCCATCATAGGAAAATTACTAGATCTGACAGTGAACAGCACTATTTCGACATCTACATTATTTTCATGCTTCGTTCATGATAATGACTTCCAATCCTTTGTAACATCTACTAAATGTATCGTTTACAGATTCGATTTAGTTATATACTGCAAAATACATGCAGAATAAGAAACATCAACACTAATCTTATTCTCGTGTTTAAACGATTTGGTAATATCTTTTATTTATTACGGCTTTTCATCTTTCTGGGTTTTTACCATCTATTTATTAACAAGAAAGTTCATGGTTCTGTAGTTTAAGATTCCCCAAAGTTTTACACCGAAAAAATCATTTAGTGGGGCTTCAAGGTTGTCAAGCACTACAAGAAGGTATAAATAATGATGTTTTCCGGTGTACAGAGAATAACTTCTGATTAATATCATTAAAAATTCCTGGATAACGTATATACGACAAGAAAACCTTCCTTCATTTACCAGTGCAAGTACAAAAAGCGGACAACAAATCATGTGAACGAAGTTAAAGACGCCAGTGCCCTCTATGAGTAAAGAACCAACATTTATTTTATTAATCTAGCACCAAAATCTAGGTTAATTCTACACTTGAAAAGAGAATTCCGAGATTTAAAGCCATTTTACTTTCGTTTACTTTCCGAACGAAACTAAAATGTTTATGAATGTAGTTTCTTCAAGTACCATCTAATAGACAGACATAATTATAACCTTCATTTTCTGACAATATTTTTCACCGTCTATATTTCCATCGAAAAAGAGAAATATAATGTATTTTTGGATGGACTTAAGATAGTCCTAACCTACAAACGTTAAGTGAAATTGCAAATGACAATTTGATTAATTTACGCTTAGCTGTCCTTAGAAATGTTGTAATGTAAGCTACCAATGATCAAGGAAAGACAGATTCTGAAGTCCAGCTGTAAAAAAAATCAGCTCAACGATGCAGTAATGTTAAGTCAAATACATTATAATGTGCTCGAACTAACCACACTAAATCAGACGAACGGAATTTTTCACTCTTTCTTTTTTCGTTGAGAAAATGATTTCATTGAAGAATATTGAATTTCAATCGAAAACAGTGATTTTCAACGAAATACGCTCACTCTGAATAGAAAATGTGATCTTTTTAGAAGGGATTCCGATGTTTTATGGATGTAATTTATCCTTAAAACTCAAAAAGGCGATTTCTTATCTTTTTTTAGAGTGGTTCACAATGCATCATGAATACTACTTTAGTTTGTTATCCGCCATTTCTTACCGCAAATGTTATTAAAAGATGAAGCTCTACTGTGAAGTTAATCGTCTTTAGTTAAAATAACAACAGAAGACCTGATAACTTTTCTGAATAACAGCAATATACCAGAAGACGTCAGGAGTAAGATAAAATGAAGATATTTTAAAATGTTATTCTCAAGTATCCGCATCCTCGAGTATGGGTATTACTTTAATTTTGGAATGTTAGATGTCACCAATAACATGTTAAGGAAAAATGTATTCTATTCTTTAATACTTAAACCACTTAAAATATTACCTTTGCTTGACATGAATCGCTCATAGATGTTACACTTACGTGAAGTTCAGTTTCTTCATAAGTACGTGCCATAGCTTTTTGGTATAGAAAACATTTCCAATCTCCAAAAATGTTTCAGCTGTTGCGTGCACGTTATCACCTCCGTACTGAAGTAAAAGACATTAAAAAATTAGAGTTTTTTTAAAAAAATAATATAATATTCAGGAGTGGCCAAATGTAGTAGCAGCGCAAGGAAGAGCGACCGGTGGATTGGGAGCTGGTGTGCAAGAGTGATGGATTATACTTGTTAGAGAAATGGGGTCCACGCTCTGACTTCTAAGGTGCAAAAGATTGTATCATTTCTTCCATGAGTTCTTGCATCCAAAAATGATCTTTCAGAAGTGATGATGATTGCACTCCTGATTAGTCCTGACCTCTTGAGAACAAATTGAAAAATTGTCTACGATTTAGTTATGCGTAACGTGTCTGACATATTATTACAAAAAAAATATAAATTATATATTTTCCGGCACAATTCATATGCCCATTTCGAAATGCGTTCTTTTGTAAAAAAAATAAAAAATAAATTGAGATATTGGCATTGTTGAGTTGGTTTTATCACTTTCGAACACAGTAGTAAGATTTTGCGATTACAAATGTCTTCAAATTCATTAGAATTTCGTGAAAAACTCCCTGAGGGACCATCTACGTACGTAAAAGCTCTCACTAAGGGCGACAGACGTATTTATTCATATTGATATAATGGACAAAGACATCGCAGATACTTTAAAGTAGCTTTGAAGGTGATGCCATAATGTTATTTACCATTAACAGCTACTAAAAGCATGGAAAGGTACTTTACACTCAAAAAGTCACCCTTAGTGAGGTCGCCCTTATGTTTACACACAATTTTAAACTGGCATTTTATTACTAAAGGACCGTGCCGAATAGTACTGTGACTCTGTGTATACAGAACAATTCTGATTGGAGAGCAGTCACTTCTCTACCGCCTCATTGAATCACAAACTTGGTTTGCAGGCGGAGCCAAACTAAATGTGAGAAGAATCTCCAAATCTTTATAATGGACTTGCGATTGTGTGTGTATTTACCAAATTTGAGTTTCTCACATAATTTGACACAAATATATCGTTTTTATTCTTAGTTACACACGCTAATAATTAAAATATTCTAATTTGAAAATTATGTAGCCCTTAGTAAGCACTTTGACATAGTTCGCTTACACAGCAGTTTTAACCATGGGTCTGAATTTTTTTTTTTAAAGTAAAAATTACAAAATAAAATTAGATATTCCGGGCTATTCTCGAAGTTTTTCACATATCTATATAGTTTACTAATTCCACATTTTCGGTTACTTTTGTTTTGCCATGCTTTGAAGCACGTTTGTTGCGTTTTATTAATAGTGTTAATAATTATCTTCATACAATGCTTAGAAATTACATTTCCTTCAACAACAAGCAATATAGTCTTAATATCATCAACATTAATTATTGTCACTGTTTCTTTCACTTGTATTACTCATATTTATACTGAAATACGTATATAATAGCACACATTGTTCATGTTACTTTTGAGGGTAACTAAGGGAGTAGAACATATTGTTAAGGAATATTAGGTCTTTGTTGTTTTATATCTTCAGCACATTAAGAGTCAATAAGCATTATTTATAATCTTCATAAGTCCCCCACGAGCCTCCTGATTAAAATCTGGAAGAAACACTGTTTGTTTTGTACTTGGGGAGATCTCATTTACCCATTTAATTTACCTCACAATAGGCAAACTTATGAAGAAATCTCCTGTGATATAAACAACCCGTTAAACAGATGTTTTTTTTTCTTTTGGCGCTTTGGTTAAGATGATGCACGCTATATCTCGTATACTACGTGAATGTGAAACAGATAGCACATCTGTAAGCCCCTGACCAAGATCCAAAAATTATTTTCTCAGTGTTCAGACGGTATTAATTTCGCCGTGCTTTTGGGGCGGGGGTCGTCTTCCTGTGCGCCGGTCTCCACAAGTGAATAATTGCTCGGTAAGATAAATCAGTAGAACACCTCGATGGTGATCGGTGACGCAGTAACTATGCCGTCTCAGACAGGACTCTTACTTGTGCGCATGCCTGCAGTCGGTTGGTTGAAAAGCATGTCTCTTCACAATCTCAATATTCATTATCACGCATAGGTTATAGCGAGTGAACGGGAAGTGCTCCGTCTTGGTTAGTGAGTCCCCCGCAAGTTCCCCAGTTTTCCGCAAGGCTCGGAATAGCGCGGAAGTAAGATATTATGGCCAATAGTAGCAGTTTGCGCTCACGATTGTTCGCGAAAGGGTCTCAACTCTCAATCAAATTCACTTGCCCCGGTCCACAGATTGCCTTGCGCCACCACTGGCCAAATGTACTTGTCAACTCGCCGTTAATTTACTTTCAATATTAATAATGCTACAATAAAAACCTATTAAGCATATAGTATTTCCGTGAGACATCCATGCTACATTATTGATAACAATTACAATAATTTTTGACACTTACCCCAACATCACCAAATTGTATAGCAACACCAGTAAGATTGTTTCTTCTTTCCCATAGATTCCCTCCAAGAATTTTCCATGTTTCGTTAGAGCCTCTAGTTCCAATTTTATTCGTCAGAAATACGCCATTATTTTGTAATTGATAGATTTCCTGTAAGCAGCCCTTGTCTTTTTGAATTTCCACCTTGTATACTTGTGAATTTATGGGAATATAAATACCCTTGAAGTACTCCGAATCATTTTGTGTATGCACCTCTTCTATAATCAGTAGATGTCCTTTAGTAGTTTGATTTATAAGCTAAAAAGAAAAAAATATTTTATGCTAGATTTGTTTAATAATAGTTACAAGATGGCGCTTCTATGAATAATGCGGTACCAGATAAAAGCGAGTGAAGAACCTTCATTTCTCAAGAGCAGCAAGAAAGACTTTTCAAAATATTATGTCGGATCCGACTTACCTCTTCTATTATTGTGATAAGCACCATAATAAGATATTTAGAAACGGGTATTGTTGTATCACACGCAGTGGTCGATTTGGCCTTAGAGAATTGGGGAACGCTCTATGGGTATTAATATTAAATAAAATCCTGTAATTGAGGGAAGAACATTATTATTATCTAAGATTAAAAAAATTATATAAACCTGTTGTTGCGCAATGAAATAAAACTGTCACCTGAAGTTAGTTACAAATATATATATATATATATAGAATTATATATATAACTCAACTTTGAAGTAAACACTTCAAACAGTTTTACAATCTTCCTCTATTACCAACTTCTTTATTCAAGAAAAAGCGCAACTAACCTAGCAAAGACTCTGGGAACACAAAAGATAAACAGCCCCACAGGAACTTGGCAAACTTGCCCTGAAATTATAGGGAAAGTTTAACAATTGTAGCTAAGAACCCTTGAGGATTTATTAACTCCTTATTAAACAAATTACTCACTTACTCTATGATTTATGTAACCTACAAGTTCATTGCCGCAGTAACAAATGTTGGCCACAGGATTCTATTCTGGGCAAGAACAAGACAAACATATTTTAAAGAACATACTTATAAAACAAATATTTAAAAATACATAAATAAATAAGGTTTTCAGTCTGTCTCGTGAAATAAATAGTAAACGTAAAAGGATAAACTAACATGAAAGGACCTGCCGCTTAGTCGAAACACTAAAAATAGTCAAGAAAAGAAAGCAGGTTTTCCACTTGCTATACCAGTTATGTGGTTTTGCTTAGCACCAAATGATACCAGCGCAATTCATCCCACTGAATCTTAAGAAATCACGGGTTATTCGTGGAATATTCCCGAAAACTTCAATGTCAGAAACAAAGCACAAATGAACAACATTTACAAAGAATAGAACAAAGCCGCTCTGTCTAGGATACTTTACACTTTGGTTTTTGTGTCCTGGAGCATAAAAAAGACCAAAGTCTGTTCCTTTCCCGGACAGATTTTACTAAAGAGACAGCTTAATATCCAAATCTTAATAAAAATATGTACTACAAAATAAATAAGATAGGGAAAATGCCCTAATTTTTTAATTACAAGCACGGAAGAAACAAATCCTCTGTAAGGAAACTCAACCAATTGAAATACACATACATAAGGGCGAAGCCCACTCAAGAGGACATAATACTCACAAAATGAATTTAAAAAGAATCGGAAAGATCGAAATAACAAAGATACAAAAGAAAACGTATCTCTATTAATTAACAGAACAGTTTTTTAGAAGCAAGTGAACAAACGACCCACTTCGGAACCCAAAATACAGTGCCTGGAAGCACTTAAGCTAAAAAAATAGCATATAAAGGCTAGCAGCTACAAACTACAAGGGGTTGAGAACTATTCATGAAACCTGAAGTCCTTTCCAGCTTGAAGAGCTACACAATGGCATTCCACTGAATATGTCCTCACCTATCAGCCCAAATGTAAAATTTTTGGGTCCCTACGTACAAGTTAAAGGGAGTGCCTACTGATTTACAGGGCTTCGGGCTTCGATCCCTAGTGATAACAAAATAATAAGAACCCAAACTGTGTATGCGGACTGTGATGGCTCCGAGGTTCTGGGCTTCAAATCCCAATACAAGAATTCTCTCAGCCCTGTTACTTCCATTCAGAAACATTCCGAAAATTCAGAAGCGTCTCAAACCTGCAGGCAGCAAAGGTTGTACGTTCAGAGTTAGCAGAACGTTCTGCCTCGGATCGCAATGCAAGTTAACATCATATACAACCAGTATGACCAGAAATTATCCATATCACATGGTTATGTTGGTTCTGTCGAAATGGATAACAATACTAAATTTGAAATATAAACAAGTTATCAACAAATTCCACATATGATTTATTGCGTCACCATGAACGGTCCGCATGCGTCCCCTCTAAGAAGTGGATCGTCCCCCTGCGTTCGAGGACAAAATAAAGTAGGGGAACGGAAATTCGATTTTCCGTAAAGTGGGGGAACGGAGTTCCCCCGCGTTCCCCCCAAATCGACCACTGATCGCACGGAGTTTTATTCATGTGCCAGCCTAGAAAATTTTATTAAAGGTTCCTTTGGCCAAATTAAAACACATCCTTAAAAATTAGTGTAGTGGAAAGTATTTCAGGTAAACATTTAAAATAAAAAGATGTAATCTGCTGGAATATGTTCTACATATTGCTCCTATTAACCCACAAGAAAGTAAAAAAAATTGGCGTAGCATTCGGGAGGTCGTACGTTTGCAGCGGCTGACCATCCTGACAAGTTTTCCAGGGGTTTTCTCCTGTTATATAAGGCAAATTCCAGGATGGCACCTTCAACATAGGCCGACACTTTCCCAAATCCTTTCCCTTGCCCTAGTACGGCCTGAGCCTTAGATGCCTAAAGCCTTAAATAAATATTCAAATTCTATTCAAAGCGGTGAACATGTAATCATACTATTTTCTGCTAACATTAAGTAAAT
>JAGDQP010004792.1:0-82620 GCA_022664845.1 Lepisma saccharinum
GCATTTACCGGTTCCATCTATCTCCTCGTGCTGAGGAGTCTTAAAGAAGAAGAAGAAGAAGAAGAAGAGATTGGCAAGATGGCGGCGAACTAGAAAAAAAGCTGTTGAAATCTCCTGTGCATTTTTTACAATATTCCAAAGTTTTTTCGATCTTTCCTTCAAGAAAATTTACTCAGTAGTGTTATAAAGTGTTTCAGTGTTTTATATAATAGTTTTACATCATGAAAATTCAAAATTGACTGATAACAACATCAAATGCGACAGTGACAAGAGAGTTAAGAGTGACTGACAGCTATGGCGGACTGAAACCATAGCAACCAGAGGCGGATTTACACTTCTGCCGCTTAAGGGCTAGCGACAACTTGCCGCCCACATCAGTTACCCCGGTCCCACTTCCTTTCTACTCACACCTTCTTTTCCCTCAGCAACAATACCTCTCTCTCGGTAATACTTAAGCATACGGGTTGCCTAGAGAACCTCCTTACATTGAAGACACCCTTGTACTCAATCTTCCAAACCCTAACATATACATTTGTATAAACCATTTAATGTTAAAAATAGAAACCCTAACGAATTAGAAATGTTCTGATAGAAAATACAAGTGGGCTTTGGCAATTAAAAGAATTTCCTTCGTGAAAAAGTTTGAAATTGATTCTATTACATCATCAAAGTCCACCTTTTTGGGTATCTCGGATTCGATAGTCGAAACTTCCGCATTCCTCAAACGTTCCTCAGTCATGGTAGATCTTGTGTAGCTTTTCAAGACACAACGACCTTTCCGCTGGACCCAGGGATTGTCAAAAATGTCTTAGAGCTAACATAAGTCAACGTAAGAGTATACGTCTTGACGTTCGTTCTCATGTACCACTTCGTAAAGTTCGAATATGGTTTTTGGACATTCAACCAATCCTTAAAAAAAATTAAACACTCGTTTACAAAATCTTCCGTAGTTGGTAGATCTTTATCATAAAAAGTACACAAGTTCTATTGTGTTCCATTACTGTGTTTATGACAGAGTCTTCTTTGCCAGCGCTAATTAAACATCTAATCAACGAGTTGAGATCATCGTATTCAGTTTTGATTCCATTTCGTTACTTAATGTGTCAATTATTGCAGTTAATTGCAGAATTTGAGTTAAGAAGCGATGTTGCGCCACAATTAGTCTTTTAGAACGAACTTTGAAACGTCTTGATTTATTCAATTTTTTATGACTTGCTCTCGAGTTTTATCATTGACAGGCCACAAAGCAGAATCAAACACAAAATCTTTGTCATACTTTTCGGAGTGCTCTTCTGAGAAATTAAATTAGAAAACTCTTTGTTGTCTACCAGTTCAGTATGTTTAGGGTCACACTCAATTTTCGAGTCTTTGGAACCATCGCCCTTTTGTTCTATTGTTGATATTCCAATTTCACGGCTTGTTACAAATTCTACTGTATTAGGAGATTTTGTAGCTGGGTCTAATTCGTTTTGGGACAATTCTATTGTTTGTCCAGATTTTTGGGTTTCCATGTGACTTTTACTATCAGGTGATTCATGTCCAGTTTCTGGTTTTCATAAAAGTTAAATATTTTTGTAGTCTCCTTTACTACTTCCTGTTCTTTTTCTAATTTTCTAATGTTGCTTATCTATAAGCAGTACCAGTTGAAAACTTCTTACCGTCACTCATGGTTTATTGCTAGTATAGCACGCACACGTAATTAATCGTGTCGCACTTTTTAATGTAATGTGGTTAGGAATGAGGCAGAATTATTATTTTACTAGCTGCTCAAAATTTTCATTAAATTTAAAAGAAAATCGAACTATATCTAAAGAACACAACTCATTGCCAGTAATTGCTTTCCGTGTGAACTGGGTTCGAATAGCATCGTGGTTCTTCACAACTGGTGGTTGATTAAATTATAGCATACTTATTCATCACAATAACGCATAAATTATGTGTTAAAAATGTAAAGACGCTTTGCAGTTAGATAGTGACAATGCTGTTACCCACTCAAGGCAATAATTATAAAAAAATATATATACTTTTCTGTTTTCCAAACGCTGAAAGGTCACGACTCCGTATCAACTCACGTTCACTACCTCATTTTTACAACTAGAATTCTCCCCAAGAAACTCAGCAGCAACATGTTTATTATAAATGTAATAGCAACATTTCACTTTTTGGTAAGCCAAACTTCTTCATTTTATTTGAATATTAAAATATTTAAGTAATACTTGAAAGTTTACATTTAGTTCTCGAACTTTTCTTCTTAAAAAAAATAAACATAAATTTCTTACCAACTTGTCCTACAATTCACAAATATGTTTAATTTCTGCGGAGCTTTCCGCCTTTCATAACAAGACGAGACATACAGATCAGTGTTGTATTTCGTAGTGATTTGAAATTGGCCAACATTACCAGAGGTATGTTCCACAGTTGACTCAGATAGAATTCCATGACATTTTTTGTATACTATTTTAACACAATATGAAAGCAAATTCGACATTGTTTGAGCTCCAACACAATATTTTATCAGTATTCCCAACAAAAAGCGCCCATGTTGTGGTTTTCAGGGAAAGGAAGGGGGGACAAGGACAACGCCCATACAGCTTTCCTTTTTACGTTTTGCACCTCATTTTGTGCCTTATTAGTATAAACCTAGGGGGAGCAATCGCCCTTATCCCCCCCCCTGATGGGCGCCCTTGTTCCCAACTACTGTAGTAAAATATTACAACATTTGGACGTAGAAACTATAAATTGAGCTTCAAGCTGAATAGGGAAACGACACTATGGCTGTTTATATTCAGCTTCATCGCCAGAAACAAACACTAGTACCGTACTAAGAAAAGTACATTTTGGCGACCTCGCTTACAGGTAAGGGATACTAATACTGTATGTATAGGGCGGCATCTCTATACGCCTTTCTCCATGGGCGGCACACGCGGCCTCCGCCTCCACATTCTGCAGACTTCCCATCGCGTAAACCGTAAATATTTTTTTCTCAAACATCATATTGAACTTTTTCATATTTTCAAAATTTTGCCGCCCTGGGCTTTAACCCTTGTAGCCCCTCCTTAAATCCGCCACTGATAGCAACCAATAAATAACTGACCTTAAAACATCAATTATTAAGACTGCTAGACTGCAAAACTGTATTATATTATTAATATTATTATAAAACAACAATTAATAAAACGAAAGCGCAATGGATGGGCATAATTAGCCATTTCCGCGATAGATTACAAAATACGTATACGAATACGAAGAATAAGAAGAAATCGATCTTGATAACAAGCTATCGTAGCTAAATAGCTAAGACGTCAGCTTTCTGAGTAGCAGACCCGGGTTCGGAAGAAATATTTTTTCTTTCACAGTTTTTTTTAATGCTCATATCTATTATTAATATATTTGTAATCAAGGGTTAGGTTAAGTTAGAAACTCAGGTTCGGTTCTTTTCTTTTCACTATACGCGATGCAACACACTTTTCTACTTCGCCGCAACGGTGATAGGTGGCTCTGAAACGGGATTCAAATATTCTATGCTGTAGACGGACGTAATTTCTCCTGTCAAGAAACCCTTAAGATTCTTTCGAACTTGCAAAGTTTTCTGATATTTTCTGCAAAGTTTCATCAGGTGATCGTAGATTCTGCAATTCACTTCATTTGTACGACATATTTGTTTAATTCTTAAGTTACTATCATAGCTTGATTCTTCATACCTTTAACTCATTGATGTAAGATGCGGTCCCTTTTATTTACACTAAAAACCAAAGAAAACAAAACTGTCAAATCTAAGGAATTGGTAGGATACATATGTAAATTTCAAAACTACTTGAATTATTTCGAAGAAGATCGTGAGAGAGAAGAATAGATGCTAAGACTTATAGAGGTAGTTAGCTTTGCAGTGGAAGGCTAGCGGATTAGGACGATGATACTAAAATTGTAATTTTATGTGTATTTATTATGGATCCTTGATAACTATGTAAGAAATTGCTCCATATTTTTAATTTGAAACAAATGTTCATTAACTTTATAATCATTACAATCAGAATAAGGTAGTTGAATTAACATTATTCAATAACTTTTAAATATATTGATAGGGACTTGAAATAGAAAAAGCTACTGCCAATTATTGTACTACTATAATTATGGACGACTTAGAAAAGAAAGGAAAGAAAGAACATTTCTTCGTTTGAAAAGCTCAAGAATGAAAAATTACTACGAAGAGCATTACGTGTAGCACTGGGAGTCATGAATAGCCATCCAAATGTGGCTCTTCATGCTGAATCACACATCATGAATTTTCAAACCCGACGTCACTTACAAGCTTCAAAATTTTTATTGAAAACTCTCAATCTCCAAGAAAAGCGCATAAGATTTCGGAATACTATTTGGGAAACTTTATCCAGCCAGCTTTCAGAAGAATTATCCATGTTATATCAGCCTAAAAGAAACCCTCTGTATAAAATTCAATGCCCTCTAGTTTCAGATATCCCAATCCACTACCCGAAATTTAACCATATATCAGAATACCGTGCTACTTGCTATACGTGGATGGCAGCAAAACCAACAACTCATTCTCCAGCGCAGTTTGGGACGAAACGAAAAAATACGCTTTGAAGTACAAATTAAACCCCCTCCTTAGTTCCTTTTATAGCGAGACGTTTGCTCTTTTCAAGTGTTTAGGTTATTCACTACTTCTAAATGCAAAAAAAATCTTCATTCTTACAGACTCACAGTCAGTACTGCAGTCCATGAGTCGAACATACAAAAAATCCTTTAAATCGCATGCACTCTTTAATAACCTCTTAGAGCTTTATCATCTAAACCTTAGCATTCAAAAAGACATTCACTTTTACTTCATTCGGAGTCACCGGGGGGTCCACCCGGATTACGCGGATCTGCTCGCGCGGAACAGCCATCAATTAACCCACATCACTGAGTCAAATTTTTATTACCTAGATCTCTTACCGCGCTTAAACAGGTACTACTACCTTTCGACTCTATTACAATCAAAATGCAACAAAACCTTGGTTTCACAACATGCGTGTACCAAGACAAGTTCTTCAAACCATTTTAAGAGGCCGCTCCAACCACACTCTCTTAAACGATCATCTCTCGAGAATCAAGATCAAGTTGAAAGCCAGATGCGAGTGTGGACATCAATCTCAGACTTTCCTACATCTTTTAACAGAGTGTCCCAAATTTTCCTCCCAAAGAGCCATGTTAATTAATGCTTTGTACAGAACCAGAACTACTAAACCTCTCTCTCTGCAATCTCTATTATCTCTTCCGACTTCTACATCAGCTTACCTAATCTACAGCTTCTTCAGGAAAATCCACAAACCAATATAATTCTCCTCATCTCCCCCCTTTTCACTTTCACCTACTTCACTCCTTCTTCACTATGCCCTCTCCCCCAACATCTCTTCTTCTGGACCCTATTTCCAATCCAAATAGACCTACAGGACTATGACTGCACCTGAACTTTACAAACAAAACTGTTATACATTATCTACATTATCGACATAGGCCCATTGGTTTACGGAGAAGAAAAAAGTAAAAAGAAAACTAGGAAACGTTATCAATCTACTATGGTGCACCAACTTTAAGATCATCAAGTTCAAGAATGTCAAAACATGGAGCATAGCTATAAACTATTCCACTAGTTTGCAGTAATAAAGACCAAGACCAAGAAAGCTCAAGAATGGATGTCTTTAATAATAGTTGTCAAAGTGAGTTGTCTTGAATTATGGTAACGTGTTTGGAAATAAGTATATTGAATGCTTTATTGGTTACCCAAATAGCTGAATGTAGAAATATTGAGACTCACTATTGATTTGGCATGTGAAAATAGTAAATATGGAGAATTATGCAAATTCGTACTTGTGTTGTCATTGTTGTATTCATGCACGAAATAAAAGAACTTTGATTTGTTGTTTGCTAATAATGAAATACTTACTCATTGAAATGCAAATACGACTCAACGTACGAAATAAAGTGATTCCAATATGTGGTGTTTAATGAAAACTTTTATTGGTGCAAATCTAGAATAGAAGCTACAGGATTAAGTTAATTGGGTTAGTATATTTTTCCAAGATGATAGATAGATTTCTAAGATAATTTAGAAAATATTATAAATGATGTGTAAACTCGGTCACACCTCGATTTTAGAAGCTAATCTTCAAACTAGCATCCTAATATAAACAATACAATATTACGTACTTAACTACGTTAAATTTTAATGTATCTACTTTGGTGCTGTTTCAGTATATTATGAAGACTCCTCGTGTAAATGTTTGAAAGTAATGTCCATATATTAATTGGGTTGTAACATTTTCGCATAAAGCTTGAGAATATTGTTGATAATAACTTTCTAAAAAAAATTCTCTGCAATCACAGTTTAGTCTTACATTAAGTGTATAACTAACTCCTTTAGGCAAGTAGTTATATCGTCTCTTCTCAGATTATTTGCTGGACATTCATTCCCCTGATATTCCTATGCAATTATGAAGCATGTCTGTTCAAGGAAGACCCTTAGATGAAATATTGAGTAAGGAAGCTGATAAAATTATCTGTTAACCTAATTTCCTTTCCTCCATAAAAGATGTTGAAGTGGTTTTCGGTGTAATCTGTGAAACTTGTGACTTTCAAAATGTCGTTTCTCGTTTCATTAAACATTCAAAGAGGTCAGAATTGACAGATCACACAGTCTTTTCCTCTTTCCATCTTTCAGCAAACACCACTGAACAATTTATTGATGTTCTTAACTGGTATTATTAAAGCATTGAATTTCGTGTAGATGTAAATTATTTAGTGAAATTTCTCCGGCTCATTTGGGTAATGGAATTTTGTTTTTCTTACTCATTTTAAGACGAAACTGGTAATAATTTAAATTTAACTTCCGTGTAAATTTTCACTTACCTTAATGTTCGGAACTATAATATTGAGAGAGATCTTTCTGTTTCAATAATTTGTAACCCAAATCATTTCTTTTATTCCTACACAAGGGTTCAAAATGGAAATAAAAAGCTAAAAATGGCCAAAATGGTGTTGTAAACAAACCCTTCAAATCGACGATGATGCTGATTATGAATGTTCTGCCCGAAGTTATGTTCGTTGCTTTCCAATTTGCGCCATTTTAATAACTAATGACTTCGACCCGGCTTAGTTTCATTAGTTGTTAAATTTCTAAAATTCACAAACATCACTTCGGTCCAGCCGGAATTCGAAACCAGAACCTTAGAGACATGTTTTGTGATCCGAAGGTTTCTAGTCAAGATGAACAAACTGTTATTTACAATTGCCTTCTATCAAATGGAAATGATGATGATGATGTCTGATCTCGATATACAGTTTTACGCGGACGCCAAACTACTTGGAGTAGAACTCGAGATCTCTTAGTTTCACGGCGACCAGCGAAACCACTCAATAATTTACACAAAAACATAAAATCACCCAAAGATAATACTGTCTTGGCAAGTGTATAGATTTCATTTATTATCAGTAAATAAATGTTCGAGGTGAGTTATGTGAATACCGTTTCCTTGGTAACGAGAGTCAAATCAACTCAAATTCCCGCATTAATTGAGAACGATAAAACAACTTTCAACCAAAACAATTTCCATAACAGACGATATTATCATCAACATTTTAGTCGCATAAAAGTTCAAGTCTTTTCCATGGTATCACATGAGAACAGCTAAACAAATTGAAGTTTTTATTGCAAAAATTACTGGTATCAAAAAGGGCATAATAGTAGTTTTGCGCTTCAATCGATAGATGCCTTTGTCCTCCAAATATCTGAGGTATACATTGGGTGCAAAAACTACAGTTGTCTGCGTGATAGCCAACAGAAAAAAAAAACAGTGTTACTGTAAGAACTCATTTGGACTTTGGGAGGGTTTCATTCTCTCCTCACATCTGTATTTTTTTTACGGTAAACGCCTCAATTGCAACCACATTTAACGTGACGCTCAAGAACAATTCTTTCAAGATTTGTTTTTTGCATGTTAAAATTTATTGTAATAGCAGTAGGAGTAGTATTATTAGAAATAGTAGCAGAGTTAATGAGCACTGATAATAGCACCAGAAATAGAACTAATAGGAAGAAGAAGAAGAAAAATAACCGTCACAGCAGTTTACCGGTTAAATCAGCTAGTTATTAAATAAATGAAATTTAATATAACTAAAGTTTAATGTTGTACTATATTGTTAAATCTAAACTTAATGATAAAGGATTAAAGTGGGCAGTTGAGTGCACTAACAATTTATAAGAAGACGAGTCAATAATCTGTGATCTTTGAATTTATTAAAATATATCTACACTGTGTAACAACTCTCCTCTAGCAGTCACTCCTGCCACTACAAGCCGCCAGTTATTTTCGGTTTGAGAAAAATATCTCCCACTGAAAACACCCAGCAACTCACTATAACAAGAGTAACCGACAAAAGGAGCTGAAACAGAGGAGAGGATCCTCGATGGGACCCCACAATTAAAGCCGTTACTGTAGGTTAGGTAAGAAAGTTGTAATAGTAAGTTCAGAAACAAATCTAAAATTCTTTTTTATAAAACGTATAATGAGAACTAATATCTTGTCAAATTCACAGCAAATTACAAATTCCATTACAAATGTGACCTATCGTTTTATAGGTCATAATCAGACAACAAGAATCGATTGAACAAATCGTAGAAATCATGACATATTCCAAGAAACCCAATAAAAAACACTATGATATGAATATAGAATAATACACCAAATAATTACACACAAATTTCTATGAAACAGTATATCCAACTTTTTGACTCGAATTACGACTTGGATTCCTAACTTCCCCCCTTGTGGTTTTCACCATTACACGCAATAAATCCACGATCCGGAAATAGGAATCTACCAATAAAGTGCTGAAGAAAACGTATACCAAATATGAAAACAATCGCACGAATATTCTAGGAGATACGAGGTAGTGGTCACGAAACCAACTGCAGGCTATCAACCCGAACACGTGGTTACGAAGAAACTTGAAAATTGGAATATTCAAATAATTCCTTCTGAAATCAACGTAAGATAGATCAAATAGATAATAGCAAAACTTTAACAGCAATATTATCGCGACATACAAGACGATGGCAATAGATACATACGATACTAAATTTTCGACGTTACGAATGACTCTATATTCAAGTTCATTCAAACATGATTTCCTTAATCTCAATTGAAGCAATACATTTCCCGACGAATATTTACGACATGCAGAACATACTCCACTCAAATAAACTATCTCACTCATACACGAAGAAGTCACATAATCCGGCGAAACTGAAATTGGTGAAAATTCACACCAAAATATACGCGAAATTGAAGATTCTGAGGATTAATTAACGACGAATAAGAAGTCAAATTACGACGATTTAGAAATTCCACAAGGACGGCAATCAGGAATCCATAGAAGCTTGTAGAATTCATAAATATAGATACGCTGTACTCTATTACGTAACCAATATCAATTCTATCAGAATATCTAACACACCAAATATCAGTTGTTTCCCCTGATGATACACTAGCAATTATGAGGACTCGTGGTCCTTCATGCTGACAGGTACAAATTGCTAGTTACAATATTTGCCGTTAGGCGGCTCTGTTATTCAACAGTGTTTCCAACTCAGATTTTCGTACATCTTCACAAAAATAAAAAATAAAAAATCCACTAAAACAATAAAAAAAAAATAACCAGAACACTTTGTGGAGGAATAAAGGGTAGCGTAACTACAAAATGTTCGCTACAACTGAAAGCAATTGTAATTTATTCAGTGAATAGAAGAGATGTACATTTGTCCTGTCTGTCTGTCAACCTCTCCCTCCCAGATCTCAGCAACTACTGGTCAGACAGAGATAAGCCATACACCATTGGATTTCTAATGGTCTGAAAGGATGGGAAAAACTCTTACTTTGAATCTAAAGCTAACAGGTCCTTTATACGGGCTTAGTTTTCTCCATTGTACTTTCATATTGTATATGTATGTTTCTTTGTCCCCCTCCTAGATCTTGGTAACTACAAGTCAGATGAGTCATACATCACTGGATACCTCGAGATCTGAAAGGATGGGAAAACTAGACTTTGACTCTAAAACTGGCAGGACATTTTCAATCGCTTAGTTTTCTCCATTCCCCCCCTCTAGATCTCAGTAACTAAAAGTCAGACAAATCAGACAGAGATGATCCATACACCGTTGGTTTCCACGGGGGGTGCTTTGGTTTTATCTATATTAAAACCATCACTTGTTTCTTACTCAGAAATTTATATTACTAACTTACGAGTACGCACCGTGCTTGTTTAGCATTAGTTAGGATCATAGCGGTGGATGAAAATCATTTGGTAACTTTATAAGAACAGAAATGCAAATGGTAGCTACGACTTACAAGAAGAAAATAAACGAATGCTTTCTTCCGCTATTGGTTCAAAATTGAAAGCTCTTAAATGCCTACATTCTAATGGTTAACAGTAAAACTGCTAGATTACAAAAAGAACTTTTTGTGCATAAATAAGCAATATCCACGGCTTTTTTTATCTATTTTTATCCTTTGACATATCACCAGAGGTCGTACATAGTATTAAAAGAGAAAGAAAAATTTAGTTTTCTGACCCGCCAGATATGAGTTCATTCCAAATTAGGCCACGTTGGACATGGCAGAACTACCTTACGTATGTTATATTATTTATTCCCGTCCACAATTTCAAAATCACTACCCAGTATCACGTTTTCTCTCGGTCTTTATGAAAATAAATTTTGGATAAAATTGAGGAAGTGTACTCAAAGGGATAGGAACATACTTTTTAGTGCTATGAGATGCTCAGCTTATAATGGAATTTTTCTCTGTATTAAAATTAAAAATAAATATCTAGTTCTGTTTTCCTCAATTTTCCACCAACCTGGGATATTAGAACAAACGAAATTGGGTGGCGCGACAGCCTCCTAAACAGAGCTGGCCTGTCAGACGGCTGTATTACGTGCAAGTAGAGGGTTAACGTGGTCGGCGTAACGCTTGTTTGCAATCGTGTGTCTGACTTTAGTGACCACAGTCCGCTACTTCTTTTATTTAAGTAGCTTCTCAATTGTCCTCACGATGCTGAGTTAACAGCGAAATTTTGAGCCCCAACCAGGAATCGAACCTTGGTCCTCTCGCATTGAAGTCGAGCATGCTACCGAATAGGCCACGCCGGAGGCTAACCTGGGATATTAAGAGTCATAAAACGCTATATTTTAGGTTCTGAGAAGTTCTTCTCTCGCTAATTGAACAAATCGAACACTAGGTAAAGGAACAGAAGATTGTAAATGCGTTTGCCCTTATTTAGTACAATCGCAACAATTATTAGAATCCAATAATTCTATGCACATTTTAAACCTTCAAAAGTTGCAAATTCTAAATTATTTACAGCACTTTTGTTTACAGCTTGCTTAAAAATTCACTTTGTATAGTCGGTACAGGATTGGCTGGCAGGGGCCAATCAGGAACCAGATGGCTGTCTCACTAGAAATTGTACTGTTTATGTGATTTAGTGTGTCTGATGAAGCCAAGTTGTTAGTTAGCTTTTAAATGAAACATTACACGTTTTTAGTTTTTAAATAAAACGTATTTGCTTTGCTTAGCTATTATTTTATTTTATCTTGAGTTTAAAAGAGCAAAGCTTTGATATGGGAAATATCTTAAATATTTAGTGCTACATGCGATTCATTGAAGGGTAGTTCGAAAAATTGTTGTAGTAAGCATACGTTACATGAAGTGTTAATGTCAAAATGAGTTATGAAATACCCCGTTATCCTATTTTCCCTATGATGTTAGTAGAATAGTATTTTCACATGAGTCTTGTTACAGCGATTATAATAATGTGTAATACAAAAACGAAAACAATTTATATTCGTATTCAAAGAAAGGATAATATGAGCTACACGTGCCACCGTACATGTCAAGTAGAAAAATGGTTTGTATAAAGTTCTAATACAAAATGTAATGACTTGATTAAGAAGATAATGCTGCAGTGATGTTGCATAGAGAATGCAAATGAAGGAAATCTCAACATCTCATAAGTACGTAACTAAAGTAATTCAAAATCAGTACTCTTAACTTGTAAGATTATTGTAAAACTTATAGAACGCTGGAAGTATCCAGTCAAGACAGAAGGGCATATCTCGTCATTTGGGACTTACAACAGTTCGAGGTGAATTATATTTTACTGGAAGTTTGGTTTTCAACTGTTCCAAGAAACAAATTCATTAAACTCATAACTTTACGATATCTGGAAAATCCTACAGCATTACATTACTTCATGGTGTTAATGTATACCACGTAAGTAAGACAAAATTCTGATGTTTCATGTAAAGCTTTGTATCTTTTAAGATAGCGCTTCCCAAATTATAAATCGCGACCCACCAGTGAGTCAAGCGATGTTTTAGTGGGCCTAAAAATGACAGGTTTAAAAAAAAATGTGTTACTAATTTTGTCTGTTCTAAAAATTTAACGAACACACGTTATTACTATAAAGAAAAATCATTTTAAAAAAATGTAAATAAACCACTACAAGAAAATATAGGGTTGTCATAAAATACAGAAGTTTCCAGGGATTGGGTGTTGCTTATAAATATCATTTATACAATTTCAAGGCTCCCAGCAGCTACCTATTGCGTGGGGATCATTTACACAAAATTTACTATATTTATCGAAAAATATAGGCAAGTCTTTTTATGTTTTATGGTGAATGACCCTTGATTTAGGAACTACTTTCCTAAAATTGATGAAGGGAACCGATCGATCAGAAATCCCATTGACGAGGATCATATAAAAACAAGATAGAGCTGTGGGTCTACCAACAATTGCGAAGGCTCCAATCCGTTGGTAGCATTTTAGCCATGTAAGCATTAATTTTTATAGGTTGGTAACACTGGCAACTGCAGTACTTAGGTACGGGAAACCCACAGAACTTTTCTATTATGTCGAATAATGTTTACGCCAACCTTGGCAAACAATTCGAACAACTAATTATGTTTTTAAAAATAATGAGTTGGCAACACTGAAGTACTGCGCCAATCAATAGTGTTCTAGGGCTCTGAGCTAGTCTAGCCAAGACCTTTGTAATGTCACATCATCCACTCTACACCTTGTGGTTCATGAGATATAATTTTGAGCACGGGTTGACAACACTGACAACGGGGTTCCTAGGGACGCGAACACCCACAGTATGTTGATATTATGTCAAATTATGTTTATGCCCAGTTTGGTGCTGCTATGTCTAAGTTTATGGAAGTAATTTTTAATAAAATGCAATAAAGTTGGCAACACTGGCATGTGGGATGTTTGGGGACGAAGCCCCTTAGTGTTTTTGTATTGTGTGGAATAATGTTTATGCCAAGGTCACACGGATAACAAGCGAATGGATTCGTTCACAAACAATGAAGTTGTAATCAAGAGTGGGATGAAGATGAAGTGGAGATGGGCCGGTCACGTAGATAGACGAACGGATGAAAGATGGACGACGAATGTACTACGTTGGATACCCAGAGAAAAGAAATGACCCAGACGACGTCCGAATGCAAGATGGGTAGATGAAATCAAGCGTTTTTTCAGGAAGTACATAATAGAGGATAGCAGCAAACCGAAATATGTAGAAAGAAAAGAGGGAGGCCTTCATCCAGCAGTAGATAAAAATCGGATGAATATGATGATACATTTGATAGAGTTGAAAAAGTTAATAAATGAAACCAAGAAATATGAAAACGATTTAAAGAGCCTTGCATTTCATATCAATAATATCGTACAGTTAAAATCAATAGCGTAAGGAAACAATTGTTCACCACAGAATGATAACTATTAACGGACTTATACAAAATATAGACCCGAGAGAAAGTTATTTAGTATATGTTTATTTCTTTCATACTTTGTGGATACATATAAGTTGAACGATGCACCCAATTTCTTGTCTATGCTTTATTCAGTGTCAAATTCCTAATGCAAAATAAACCTTGAAACATGTATGAAGAAACTGCAAAATAATTAATGTAACCTCATGGAAACCTTATTGAAAGTTATACAAGATGACATTAAAGAAGGCAATACGCAATATAGAAGCTTAATATTAAACAATAAATCAAATTACAAACAGTTTCAGCGTGACTTTCCTATAATAATGGATTATCGAAAAAAACAAAAGGCACACAGGAGTACCAACTAAACAATGACTTAAAACACGAAGAAAAGTTTTAAAATGTGTATGAGTAGTCGTGTTAAAACAAAATAACCTTACGTATTAATTAATATCCCTGGATTCTCCAGTCTCAGGTTCCAATACTATCATATGATCAGAATGATAACATCAACATTTTCCCTTTAAAATCTTAAAGAGAAAATTCACATCCAACTCTGTAGGGTGCTAAATCTTTGTCAGTATTTTCCTGTTCCAAGAAATATGCCTGACTGAATATGTAGCTGGTTTTGCAAGTGACTCATATGTAAAGAGATCAGATAGACAGCGATAAAAAGAGAGATCATTTAAGAAATAATGTAAAAGAGAAGGAAAGGATTCTTAAAACAGTACGTATTAAATAAAACTATTTTAAATAATGCCAATTAAATATGAGGACTACCGTGTTGAACTACAGAAAACAAAACTATTTCATGCCTTTGGAGTGCAGCGCGCTATAATGATTTCTTATATATATATATATATATATATATATAAGAAGTCATAAGAAATCATATATATAAAAAAAGCGAAAAGTAAGAATGACGACAACAATTAAAGATTAAAGTGTGACTCCTGCATACGAAGAGTTCGATTTTCGTAGACAACAAATTCTGTGATAGTTGTTCTCAATGAACCTTTCAAACAAAAATTCCACAACAAAAATTTCTGGATCGTTTCTGAAAATAAACTTTTTTTCATAATTTTTCCAGCAGATTCTGTGTTTCTGTTACACTGGAATCGATCGATGAAATATATGAATAAAACATTAATACTACGAGACATATTTATTTAATGTTTTTTTTTTCTTGGGGAAAGTTAAGGAATGCTTATACTGCTTCCAGCCATTCTCTCTCTTTCTCTCTGTATAAGAATCGTCGAACGGGATGTTTAACGTCAGATCTTCGGTTTCAATTCTAGTTCGTAGCTCTGGATAAACACTAGACAATGAAATGGTGGCTTTATAACTTGACTTACTTTTTCGTTTAAATTCGTTCTTTAAAAGAATAATGTCAGCTTTCCTAGAAATCACATTAGTCTGGAAATACGCGGTATTTAAGAATTGAAGCTTATGCGCGAACAAACATCTAAGTGACATTTTCAAATTAAAAAAAATCACGAATACATTCTTATATATAACAGGAAAAATATGAGGCATAAAATATTCATACTTTGCACAAAAGCGGACTTTACTCTAACATATCTTCGTGCAATGCATGAATGAATATTTTATGCCTCATATTTTTCCTGTTATATATAAAAATGTACTCGTGATTTTTTTTATTTGAAAATGTCGCTTAGACATTTGTTCGCGCATACGCTTCAATTATGGGCCTTAACAGAATTCAGAATACCAAAAAATCCGGTAAAAATAGAAAATTCATCTTTACAGAAGGGGAAAAGTTCGTATTTGAACCTTTAGACCAAAAAAACAAAAACAAAACAAAAAAAAAAACCTGCAGAATCAGTCTGTGAAAGAAATTACTTCCTATGTTCATTATTTCTTCTACTTTTCGCGCCACAAAGTAAGGGGTCACAAAAATGTAATCTCGGTATTATATTTTCCACATATTTTAAAAACCTTTTTTCTATTTTTCTTTGAAAGTCACCATGATTTGTTTAAGCAGACTTGTAACATATCCCTAATACAAAGTAAAACAGCACATAAGTATTTTTTATAGTAAGTTAAAACAATTTGTATGTAAGACATGTGAATTAAAAAGTTATCTTGAGTTTTGAAAACTTTCGACACCAATTCCAACGATGATTTTTGAAGCAAAGTATACTTTGAAGTACTGTTATACGGGTAAATGTTTTGCGGATGTTTGCGGACTGAGGCTTAGGAAGCACATTCATGAATGTACGCATATGTGCCGCTGTTAAAGCATGGCCTTGAAGCTTATATCCAGTTTTATCTTTTTATGCGCTCACTGAACGTCTTTAAGTAATATGTTTGAATTCGTATTAAGTATATAATACGGTATCTGTTGTCTTTAACACACTAATTTACCGTGAAATGATTTTCCAGAAATTGCGTATTAGTTTCTTTCCTAATGTAAATAAATATTAGCTGCAACTATACATATTTTACATTGATAGTATCCTTGTTGAAATTATATATATAAAAAAAATCTAACATTTTAGTGACTGTTCCTCTGGCGCTGCACTGCAAGGGTCTGTCATGTGTGTGGATCATTTCGACTCTCTTTGCGTGATTCAACTGGGCTTTCCAAACATATTCAGAAACAGATTTGGACATTTCGTTATCACGATCCCAGAAAGGAAATGGACTATGCAAATATCTCATTTTTAATTGGGTCCCATTACGAACCTTGGGATCCAATGGCCGTCTTGGACCACTTTTGTTCGTATACATTTTCTTTTGTCTCAAAGTATAGAATATAGTTTGAAAAAGATCAATGCAAATATCACAAGTTTTGCATTCGGATTCTGTTCAAATTAATGGAGCCCTGGGACCCAACAGGGGCTCCAGATAACTCTGTCCTCATATACTTTTTTCTCGCTTCAATGTGTACAACACATTTCCAAAAAGAGCAATTCTAATATCTAATTTCTTACATTAGCTTCATATTAAAATAATGGACCCCAGAGGCCCAATGGGGCCCCATCTAGACATGAAACTTTACTCATAAACCTCTCACGATTAAAAAGAAGTAGATCCCAAAGTTTAATGTGTCTGGATCTCGGAGACAATATTAGTGTTGTCCACGAGACGAAACGAGGGAAAGAAAGGACTGTAGGAAACGAGACGAGATAAAACTCTCGTAATGTAAAATATACAAATTTTGGAGACGAGACACTCTCTGGACAAGACATTTTCGAGATAAGACAGCCTAAATCTCGTCTCGTGGGCAACACTAGACAGTATTGCATTTTCTATAACAGAATACACTTTTGTCCAACAAACTATGACCTGACAACAATTCCTCGCTCAAAATACAGTTTTTGTTTATTAAATATTTAATCTCACTTATTTATGTGAGTTTGAGTTCCAAATCGCGAATTTCGGATTTTTGGCGATTTATTTAACATTCTGGATCACTGTGCAACAGATCACAGGCAACAGCGGAAAAGTTGGTACGCTGTTCCTATTAATAAAAAAACGAGTTTCCTTTTACTTAAATATAATATACTGGTAAGACTGTAAGGCTCCCTATACTCGAGCGGGCAAAACGCGGCGATTTTATCGCGAGCAAATCGCGTCTTCTAACAAAGCAAATGCTTTTAAAATACGTTTTACATTACATTTGGGGGCCCACCTTCCACCCTTGTCTCCATGCATTCTTTGTACAAAATTGGGTTGTGCACTTTCAAGGGCGTGCAGCACGAGCAGTTGTTCGCTCTTCCCATTTTGGGACAGGCAGTCCCTAGAAATTCTCGGATTGCCGGTGTTCCGACAGTCCGAGAAGCTCCTTGGTTACCTCAGTTTTGACTTCGGGTGGTGGGGACGAACTTTGGACCAGGCGTCTAGAATGTTCTTCTCGTCTTTGCTTTTGAAATAAGTGTGAAACCGCGTCGTGAAAACGCTCGTCTGAACATATAAAAGCATGAATTTTGTAATAAGGCGCGTTTACTCGTGTAGAATGAGCCTAAGGCTGCTTTTATAGTGGAGCTGCGAGCCAAGCTTTGCGTTATTGTAGAGCTGGGGTACAATTTTTTTAAATCAAAAGGATCGTATCGGACCAATAAAATTACCGCACACCCATTATTGGGGATTATTAATAATGATCATTATATCTCAAACTAAAATTCTCATATATGATCAAGTTTCTCAGTATGAACATTTTTCAACAGTCTGTAATTAATTACTATTTTATCTCAGGGGCTTTTAGCCTGGAGTATCACTAAACAGAAATTAATACTTTCGCTATATCACCAAGTAATATTACAGAGTTTTCAATGCTAATATTTGAAATTACATGATTAGATTGCCGGTAATGTGATTATACCTATGAGGCAGAACATTTAGAAGCTTGGTTGTCTTGTAATCGGAATGTCTCAGGATAGATCATTGGTGCCGACCATCCTGAATGAGGATTTCTCTGATTTCCCTCGGTCACGCCAGACAAATGCTAGGATATTACCTTGAATAATACAATGAAACAGAAATATAAGAACGCAAGAGTTAAAAAAAAAAAAACATGAAACAAGAAATTTAATTTATTTGGTTAAATAACCAAGCTCTGCTCTCAAATAAAAGTAATATTATGTATTTATCATTCTCATTAAAAAGAGTACTTATATTGACTGCGGATTTGGTAGACGATGCTAAATGTCTTAAGATTAATATTTTTATAAACTTTATGGCGCACCACCTAACAACCTTCCGCGTACCACAGTTTGAAAACCTATGGTATATCTAATGCTGAAGCTGCATTAATTAATAAACATAAAACTCCATTCACCTATGTATTTTACCAATTGGCGGTTCGATCCCACTAATGCCATGTGAGCTTTGTGGCAAACAAACACCGTGTGCGTGGGTTTTCTCGCGGTTCTCCCGTTTCGTCCCACTTTCTTTATTTCACCAATTCTCCATCATCCTTACGGCCTGAGCCAAAGTGGCCCAAAACTCTTAAAATAAAATTCAAATTCAATTCAATTAATTATCAATTGGCGTCGTATCCGGCTTATGTCAATAAAACAATAAACAAAGGCTAGTAATGATCATTTCGTTAACTGCATAGCAAGCTTTTATATGCTTCCATTTTGATTTTGCTTTTAATAAAAAACAACTTACTTTTTTTTGGAATATTCATTTTAGTAAAGAAGTTTAGCACTCAGAATTACCATACATTTCCGTACGATAATGAAGTTTAGATTGTACATCATACAGGAGAAGAAATTTTCGTATCAATACCTGGCATATACCAGTATAGAATATCTGGCAAAGTATGAAATAAAGAATCGAATCTAACCTAACCTAACCTAATCTAATCTAATATAACATAGAACAAAATGATTATCAAGGCATTCTATAGAATGCAATGCTGGATTAAAAAATTTGCTTAATAATAATAATAATCCCTAATAATGGGTGTACGGTAATTCTTTTTACAAATACGATAATTTTATTGGCCCGATACGATCCTTTCGATTTGAAAAATTTCCATCCCTGCTCTACAATAACATAACGCTCTGCTCGCAGCTGCAGCCTTAGAGTTAACATGAAAACAAAATACTCTTAATTTGGCATTGTTATTACACTATGGTATAAAAAGCCAAAAAGTAAGGCAACGTGAAGCATTGATCTGACCGCCGTAACATTCCACTAAATTGTAAGCCATCTGTCTGACAGTCATATCTCTCTATATATTTGTAGCGTCACATAGTTTAGTTACATTGCTTTTCAATCAACGTTGCAAATTCATTTGAGTGTTCAAAGAAGCCTCTAAAAAAAAAAACGAAACGAAAGAAAAGAGTTTTGGAAAGCCAAAATATGTTATGCAACAGGCACAAAGGAACCTTCCCCATCTCTCTCTCTCTCTCTCTTACGAAATACAAATGTACACGCAAGCGGAGAGAAACACACACACACCACATACTTAGTAGTATATTAGTGCAAGCTTTGCTTTTAATATGCAGATTTACGCAGGAAACAAACCTCGCTGAAGATTCACCTGTCTAACACGAAGAAAGAAACAGGATCATATAATGCCACATCTGTGCTCCACTCTTCTCTTTTTTCCCTAAAAAGAAAAAAAAGAGAGAAAAGATTAAAATATCCAGCAGGATGAGGTGGAAAAAGGAAGATCAAAGAAACCATGCAATAAAATGGTTTCTACCATCTCTCTCTCTCTCTTGCTTTTCCTGATCCTGATTCAATTTCGGTCATTCGCGATGCAGCAAGTGTTACAGATAGCTCCAGTAAAAGAAAGGAAAGCGCCTCTTTTATTGTGAAAGAGAACATACGCAATAGTGTACATGATGTTTTTTCATACCTAAGAGTGTTACGTTAAAAGAACACATCAGGGAGAAGAATTTTATCCATCCGCCTTACATCCTTTGATAGTTTCAACATTTTATCATTATGAAAAAGAAGGACCCGATGTGTATAATAAATATAAAATTCATAAGGGCTCTTATATCTCCTAAAAGTTTCGAACTTCAATTGCATTTTATTTCAGGAAATTTCTAGATAATTTTCTCTCTTTGGCTTCTGCTGTATCTGCAATAACGACGAACTGCGTACGCTTTTCCTACTTATTTATTCATAAGGATTTTATGATAATATATGCCTGGAAGCCTGTAATATTGCTTACAGAACGAACCTCTCTTACATTAAATATCAAAGTAGTGTCATCGATTACAGTGTTTCGTGAATGTTTCGTCGTAAATAAATGTTTCCTATCTTCTTCTTATAGACTTATTATTATTAGACCGTTTATTATTGTAATCCTAAACTCCTATATGAAAGGTTTAGCCTTTCAAATAGTACGTTTTTGATTTAACAATAAGCGTACGTGTGCTTATATATCGAGCGATAGAATTTAAGTTGTTACAGCGTTTTCTTCGCATTCGGAAGGTTGTGGGTTTGCGTCCAGAGACCACTCATACTGACTGAGTTTTTCCTGGTTTAGTTCGGTCACGCCAGATAAATATTTGGGAATGTACTGAAAAAGATCTGGGTCGATTCCTTTCAAAATGCTTCGTCATTGTATGTCTCCAATATAAAATGGACGCTAATGTATTTAGAGCTTGATAAATAAATAAATATTTCATTTCAAACTCTATATCAACATATTTATCCACCTTTTATTGACTTCCAATAACATGAATAGAAGGGGAAAATAAATAGTAAAAATCTTAAGAAAAAAAGTGCAAAACGCACACTTTGCGCACGTCACAAAATGCACGTCTAATATGGAATATAGAAAACACGGAAATCACATTATTACTTAAACGAAAGCATGGAGAAAAAATCCTTATGTATATGCCAATAAAATATTATAATCGCACGACATGTATAAGCTACAAAGATAAATATCAAGCTTAAACCACCTTCTTAGGTTTGAAGATTAGGCCCGAACAGTACATGTCCCACGGAAGTTTCAGATTGTCAAACGCTGCGCAATTCAGTCTGTGCCCAGCATAGACATGTCGCCCACAACAGAAAATCTTTTTGAATAAAGAAAAACAATGCTATTCCATATATGAAACCAGGTGGTCTTCCATATCACGGGGCGTAAAAGGACTTATGGAAATACATGGGTGTCATGTTTCTGCCTACGTGTTTTCACTGATTAGAGTTTGTAGGTGTTACTGTTTCTCGCGTTCTCCCCACCCTTACTCCTCTATTCGTTGAACGAGTTTTGATAAGAATTTGGTGGCGCTACAAGCGTAAACTTAATCCTGTACTTTTATCATGGAGATATACATCTTTCCGTAAGGGTTACAATCATCCTTGTTCCATATAGAGAGCCTTTGTTTCCATAGCAACTTTTGATGGACTTAACATGGTAATTACTAAACGAAACACGAGTGAGTTATCACTTTAATACTCAGCTTTTGGAAGAGCTAAATCACAATTTAATTTTAATTTAACGTTCAAGTACGAAAATAACCGAATGAATTAGCACATTCAATAATCAAGGAAATTACAGAGAACGTTAAGATTTGATACCTGACTGCAGTTTCAACGAAACGCCTCGATTTGAATTCTCGTTTCAGCTTCTGTCTTTCCTAAGATACCTAAACCACGTATTAATTAGGAATGGTATCGAGACGAGACTGACATCAGTCTCGTTCTTCTCTCGAATTTTTGAAGACAATCTTGGTCTTGGTCTCGTCTCGATCTGAAAATTCCGGTCTTGGCCTTGGTCTCGGTCTCATCTCGAGTCTCGAAATACGATAGACTTAAAAAAAATACCGTATTTCGACTCATTTGAAATGGGTACACAGGTTTTCCGCTTTAAGTATAGGAACAAGAATATTAATATGATATTGAAAATAGTTTGTTACATTGTTTGATTGGGGTATAGATTAGAAATAATATTCTGAAATTGAGATTAAAAAAAAATTACGATTTTAAAGCAATAAAGAAACTTTATTACTTTAGTTAGCAAATAGGTGGTAGACCTGCTGTAGGCTGAACCTCGCCCGTTTAAATAAAACATTTTTCAATTTAATTCAAGTATAAAATACCAATAAGTGAGATAAGAAATATTTCTATTATGGAAATGAATCTATTTTATACCACAAATGCGAAATTGGTATACGTAACATTAAAGTTTTGCTCTGTCTAAATTATATTAACATTAAATGAATAACTGTTACGTTAAGAATTAAAAAAAAAGTTGAATTTTTTTACCAGAGAGATTTTAGAAATAAATGTGCGTACAGTATGTGACAAAAAATTTAGTTACTGCCTACTTCAGTACAGGAAATAATCACATGCAAAGAAAATGAAAATACGTACCATATATACCAAACTCCACACGAATTAATTTGTTTACTGCTCTTGACTGATGAAAACAATCAATTCACATGTTCATAATTATGAATTACAGCTTCACCATACATTAAAGCAAAAACAAAAGAGTGAAGTGTGTTCCCGGTTGGCGCTACTAACAAATAACATCATATTGCGAATCTTGCAAACTGGAATGAGCAAATTAGTATGTCAAATAAGCTGTATTATCAGATTAAAATGTCATTCTAACAATCCTAACAGAGCGTAACTTAATAGATGCAAAAATTAACTTTACTGTATTTAAGGCATACTATGTACACTTTAATATCCCCTCTATGTCCTTCTGTCGATAACTTTTAAATCGCGAACTACACGGGCTACGAAGATCATTGAGGTTTTGTTGGCAAAATATCGTCGAGACGAGTTCAAACCCGTATAGATCATTTAAAATGAATGAATGGGTCCCGAGAAATGGGGTATTTATTTACCCCTAGTAATTTCCAACTCAGGAGCTATTAGGGCTACAAAGATGGTTGTGGCTGAGATGTCATTAAAAAGGTCTGGGTGAGACAACTTGGAGCCTGCAAAGGTCATTCAAATAGGTGCTGAAACCTGGCGGTATCACAGGTGCACAAAGATTATCTCCATCTGTTTCAAAGTACCGGTTAGTGTTACAAAAATCTTTCCACCTGTTTATAAAAAAAAAACAGTAAATGGTGTAAGGAAAGACCTATATTTGAATTTAAACAGTTTGATTTCGTGACGTATTCTTTACAGTCTTTACGGGATCAGTCTCGTGAAGGCTGATATACATGTGAGAGTGTCAACACAAGTAAAAGACTATCAGCAGGACGAAAGCATGGGGATGAAAATTCGCAGAAGAAAATAAATTTCTGTATTTACCCGTTCTCGAATCAATCTCCAACACATTTATTTTATTGTTGAAAGACAGCACGAAATAGCCTGGCATTGATATCTTATATGAATTTTAGTCATATTTTGAAACTACAGTATAACATATTAAATAAAATTTATCAGAAGGAAATTAATTCAAATAAGACTCATTCTATTATAAAAACATCACAAACAAAAACATTAAATTAATATTATAGACATTGATGAAAAAAGGCAAGTCTCGGTATCGTCTCGAGTCCCGAGAGATAAGTCTCGGTCATGATCTCGTCTCGATATTTAGTGTCGCGGTCTCCTCTCGATTCCTAGACCTCAGTCTTTGTCTCGAATTCGAGACAATACCGAGACGAGACCAAGACCAGTCTCGGTACCATACCTGGTATTAACGTTGTAGATCACCCCCGCCATCTTGGTATGACCTTTCCATTGATTTACACGGGAATTGTTTTACTCATTTTATGCCTCTCGAAAGTAGAATATTTAAGTTCTGCTTTCACAAAATTTGTCTTGGTGGTTATTTTGACTCTTGTATAGTTATGGTTTGTGAAGTTTCTTCAAATATATAAGTATAATGTATTATTAATAGTTTGCTACATAAATCACAATATGTTAACGGGAAATTATACTGTTCGTGTGTAAAATATTGCATTTCTATAAAATAGCATGAGTAAAAGAGAACATGACGATAAACTGGGCGAAAACAGAAGTTAAAAGTATGCTCCTGAAAGATATAAGACGAGTAAAACAATTCCCATGTAAATCAATGGAAAGTGTGTAACAAGATAGCGGAGGTGATCTACACCGTTAATACACTGGAGCGTGTGTGAAGAAGTATTTGAAACATGTTCAGAAGTGAAAGAAGCATGTAAATAATTTTAGGTGTGAAAAACATACTTTTATAGTGTTGTAAATGAAGTGTAATTTTTTTTCTACATTGAATATATTGAAATTCTAGCATTGAAATTATTTATTTTTATTTTGTCAAACATGGCTGAAAATTTCGTCCTCCTTTTCTGTTAGTTTCTCTTTAATAATCCAGTAGTGCACGTTACTCTCCGTTTGTCTTAAGAGGTAACTATCGAAGTGTGAGTAGGTTCGTTCTCAATCTTTCTGCAAAGGAACATATATCCTCTATCATTGGTCTCATGTTAGCTTTATCGATTTCCGGATGAGCAAGATCAACAGGAATTTTACCTACAGGAAAGATGGGATGAGGGATTCTTTGCTCCTCTGACTTTGTAACTAAGCACTTTTTGTTTACCTCTCTTCTTTTGTTCCTTTATTTTATTTCCACAAAGAGATCACGTTCTGCCTTGTCGCCTTTATTTTCTGTGTACACTGAAGAAGAACCAATTACATTTTCAGTTCGTGCACTTAGCAAGTATGAGAGTGATATGAAATTTAATGTTACATGAAAAGCAATGTAACACTTAGAAAATAAAACACTTTTTAGATAACATTTCTATTAAAAATATGGGAGTTCGTACTTTTAAACAGTAGAGAGTGTACCTTCATAATCATAAATACACGTCATAAGTGTACAGGATGCTAAAAAATTATGGTACCAAATGTTAGGGTGAGTTTTTCCGCACCAAAACAAGAAGGAATTCTTCGAGTAATTTTCCAAACGAGTTTAGTTTCAGATGTTAAGCAGGATCGTCAAAAATGACGTCGTATCTCGACAAATACTGAAGCAAGAAGTCACAGCTTAGCATATCACAATTAATGTTGTACCCAACTCCAATATATATTTAAGTTTACGGTTGAAGAAGTGCCGAATAGACAGGTTCGTTGTTAAAGAATTGAGCAACAGGTCAGCATAACAATGCCCTGCACCGTAGAAGGTGATTACTTATTTGTTGGCGAGTTACAACTGCAACGTCACTACTCTCACGGGTGGAATTACAAAAAATATCTTCTAGACGGTTTTCTCCATTGGTCCGGATTTCATGATTGTAAGTCTTCATAATAATTCTTTGGGTCCTTCACTCATCGATGTAGGAAAACAGTCGAACCTGCAGATCTATATCTCCATGGCTCTGTTCCACGGTGCGAAGGCGTCTGGGGAGCTAATCGGAGAATTGTTCGGATACCCAGCAGGTGAAAGGGATAATATACGTTAAAAATAATTTAAAAAAACACGTATACTTGCAAGGAGGTGACTTTATTTAGGTAGTGGATTCCAAAATTAACTCCAGAACTACAGGGATAGCAACGCTAAGATATCAAAATACAGTTTCCGGTTACATGAACCCTGCTATAAGCATATATGTATCATTGTAGTACAATTTATAGTGACTATCTTATAATAATAGTTATTTACTTCAAAATATCCAAAAAGAATTAAAAAAGATTTAAACAATGACAGTAATATAAATAGGAAATCGAAATACAAAAGAAATGAACTGATTTCAATACTAAACAAAAAAGTTAGCCACTTTGAATAATAAACGATTTTTCTGCTGCCATCTAGCGAGCAACAAAATCAACTTTTTGAAAATGAATATTTTCTGTAACGAGATGAGTGTTTCCTCGCTAATCGAGATCATTTAAGGTAATCATTTTATCAACATTAACAATCAATTGAAAATAAAACAATAATATAATTATTATGTGCAGGAGGCTGCAACACAACTTACCCCCTACATCCTGGATTTGAGTCCACCCAACTTTGACTTGTTCCTTAAGTGGTAGTCACGCTGGGACACCGCATTGTGTTGAATTAACACAGCTATTTTTTGCAGTGTACGACATGGAAGAAGTTTATTTTTTAATTATTTTTTAAGTTGGTACCACTGAGAACTGGACAACCCAGATTCTTGCTTAAAGAGACGTTAGCAGTATTACGAATTGCTGTCCTAAAAAAAACGAACGTTTTTTTTTATTAACATCACTACTTTGATCAATGTTTTCCTTTTTAAATCCGAACGGTCTCGCTGCATAGTCATAAGTCAGACCCATATATTATTATTTTGTAGACATCTTTGTTGAAATTCTCTTATACTTGTGTTCAACGAGTGTAAATACAGTAGACTCTCGACTATCCGGCCTAGTTTTAAAAGAATACAGTTTATTCATACTGCGACGTGTACTTAATTTTTTGAGCCAGACATAAAATTTATCTTAAAATGTGTACAATACTGTACATATTTTCATTTTTGCACTTTCTTTTTCTGTAATAAATTATTAAAACGCATGGTAATAAGAAATATTTATAAAGTACTGACCTGTACTAAGAGATCAGAAAAAAAAAATAATAAGAACTGGTTTTGGTATAAACATTGTGTTTTAATGGAATGGGTGAGGCAGGAAGTGAGTATTTACACACTAAGCCGGATAGTTGAGACTCTACTGTAATTTGTACAAGAAGTATTTTCATTTTTTCCTTTCTTTCTTCAGGTGAATTTTGAACACTTTGTTTTCACGTTTACTTTCAATATTTACACTTATTCACATTTCAGAGGTAAATATTTTTTCTTTACATTTCATGTTTATATTCCGTTAACAATGTGTTTGCTACTATATCCCTCATTCACTTTCATATCGCACAAGTCATGAAGTGCATAAGTGGGTCGTGAGACAAGTGGGTCATGTTTTAGCGTGGGTTAAGTTGATCATATTTTAAGTGTGGGTCAATAAGTCGTGAGGAGTAAACCTTACAGGACTCACTTGTGACCTATCACCCACCATGACCCACTTTTGATCCACAATCTAATTTATCATACATCATATTCACTACAGTTTCAAAGTAATATCCCAGTTTTATGAAGAAATAATGAGACTATGAGAGATGCGCTGGACTTACCTTTCGCCTACATTTCGAAAGTTGTTCTGGTGCCAGTAAAATTTATCTAGTCGTGAGTCACGTTTGAAGCATGAGTCGTGGGTCGGGATGGGTCATGGGTCACGTGATCATTGACCCACGCCATTCCTGCTTCATACTTCGTTAATATAAAAGGAGAAAAATGACGAAAACATTACTTTGACTAGTCATTCAGTGGTTAAAGCACTAGATATGATCACTGAAATTTTACGGGTTCTATTCCCAAGTCCCGCAGCCTATTCATACATTCTACCTTCTGAAAAAACGTTCAAAGATGATTATATCAATTTTTCTTTATTCGCTTTGTGGATTTAAAACAAATCTTTAATTAAAGTTTTAAAACACTGCAAAGGACAAGTCTATGGGAAACCAGGGTTAAAGTAAATATGAGATTTCCGTAAAGGTAGCAACATCGGGAAACAATTAAACACCGAAAAACAGTAAATTGTCATGGGTGCAGCACGATAGAAGGAAGAGGAAACTGTGTTAGTACGGAAAGAGAGTAAGACGTAGTTCTATTGACATTTTTGGTGGTGAAGCAAAGTTTCTGCAGGTATCTGTTATAGTTTATAGCGTAATTTCTATTCAAGGTTGAAGATTGTAATTATTCCTGGGGGAAGTTGTATTCTCGGGTAGTTGATGGGAGGAACACATGTCAAGCTAGGCATTAGTTTGAAGAACAATGGTTGTGGGGCAAGAGAGTACGGGATAAGAAGGAACGTTCACTCTACGCAAACGATGTTGTGCTCTATGCAAACAATGGTCTCACGAACAGTGCTCGAACTTCCACTCTTCAGTAAACCTGTACGTATGTGATTATTGCCTGTAGTGTTTTTGTTCAGTCGCTTTTGACTTATTATTAACAAGCTTTTATAATTACAATCATATTATCAAGAAACTTCACTTACAATTTTATGGTTATAATGTGAATTCAACATTTCATAGTTTACTTGTGCTCATTCGTATTATTATATCTTATTTTGTAATATATATTAAATATGAAATTAATTTGTATGTTTTAAATTGTATTCATTCTTACCGCACACCCCGTGGCTAGAGTGTTGTTTCGTCTCTTCGTATAAAATAATTATAGTCTACTTCTGTTTTTGGAAAGGCTATTGTAAACGGAAAAAAATGTACCTGATACTACAATGTTCAAGCTTTTATGTGTTGCCTTTCTTCTGTATTTATCTTTGATAGATTAGGCCCTAATAAATAATTTAATAAAAAAGCTGTAAAAAGAAAATGTTCACTCTTACTCTGCTTTCCCCTATAACAAATGATCAAAGTATTAATTCACTTTTTATTTTCCTTAATTTATTTACATATTTCATATTAAAATGTCTACTTTGTTTCCCATGTGATTTAACTTAGCTAGCGAATAAGTAAACCCGGACTTTAAAATGTTTGTATCCACACACTTACCTTCTTGTGTGAGGAAGTTTTGAGGTGAAGAGAAACAAGATGGCGGCTGCGTTTGCTTCTCATCACTCATCAGAGCAATGAAGAAGAACTTGCCCCCCCCCTTCCTCTAAACCCCAGTAAATAACGGAGAACGAAAAGGAGAGAAGGAGCTTCATACAAAGTTGTTCTCTTGAGAGGGATGTAGCAGTAATAATAGCTGTATGTATATCTTTACCACCTCTCGCTTAACGGCTATGGTGAAAGATCTCCTCTCGTGGTAAGGAGGGCTTTCTTTCCTTTCTCCCCTCTCTCTCTCTTTAGGACCTAACGAAGCTATAAACAGTGCGAAGAGAAGGGTTTGAGATTTCCTTGCGAGAAATATCAAGTTTTGAATTTTCAAAACATCAATTTTGAAAACTATTAAACTGATTTGAAAATTGTCTAATGATGTCAATCACTTTTAAATCTGTATCTCAGAGTATTATCGTCATCAATAGGTCTCGGGCTTTTTAACGTGTGATATTTTATATTTTGCTATCTTTTTCCATTATTATGTTAATTTAAACGATTATTTATCTTTAGTAAACACTATGATGCTATTTTATATTGGTGTCATAAATGCATATTTTTGCATATTTTTGGCTTGAGGGCATATTATTTTAATAAAACTTCATATAAAGCGTGTTTTTTGTATTAATTACTTTGTTTTTATATTTCGCTACATATTGTTCATGTTACTGATGCTTGTGCCACTAATTTTGAGAAATGCCTCTGTCATTTGCCCCACCCCCACCACACCTTTTGTTTTCGAAATAAGTGACGGGATTTATTAGGAATGTGCTGTGAAACAAACCATAAGGATTGAAAGTTATTTAGCTGGTTTAAGTTTCTCTTAATAAGGGAATCAAACTTATTAATGGTCTCTTAATCTCTGTTGTGAAGGAAACAGTGTCTTTGATGTTTCGGACACTATTCTGACTCATCTTCAGGGAACTTAATGTGAATAAAGTATGGGGATGTAGTTGTTTCTAGGCATCACGCGCCTAGTGATATCGCATGTTTTAACCATCATCCATAAATTTCTCCAATTCAAGATGATAACAAATATTAAAAAAATCTGAATCGAGCCTCAATCAAATCGTACTGTTTCGATTGTTAAATCGCAATAAAAACACGGGAAGTAAAATTTACGAGTAACAGAATGCCGTCCTTGCCAGTAAATGTTACAGATTATAACGAAGGGTATAACCCTTAAGTTTGCAAGTGCATTGCAGTTCAAAACTGACTAAACTTTGCTTGTAAAACACAGACACGCACAAAACGCTTTCAAATATATTTAATTATTTCTAATATTCTTTAGACACGTGAAATTAGAGTGTCCATAGAAAGGTAATTTATCTCTATAAATGGAAAAGTCAGCAATAAAAACAAGACGAGGAAAACGAATATAGACTTCCGACAAAGGAATGGATATGACATGAAAGAACGCAGATGAGAAGATCTAAGCTTAAAACAATGTTCGAGGAAACCAGGGAGCACAATTAACCCGAACGGAGACAGACAAGTTTAGGAATAGGCAAAAAGGAACTTTGGAAGTAGGTCAGCAGTGATTTAGAGTCTGAGGACAACGTTGGAATTGAATTAGTTGACAGCAGTGAAAACGATATCTTCCTCAGTTGTAGATAAAACCAAAGGACAATGTTACTGCCTGCTGTGAAGGTATATGTTCTGACGACTACATCTACATGAAATTATGTAGGCACATAATCAATGTACGTAGACGATGCACGTCTGTCTAAATAATAGTTTATTCTCACATCCATTACTTCTTTTATTTTTTTAGGTTTTTAATAACACTTGTAGGAAATAGTTGTTGTAATTTTTTTTCAACTGGTAGCTCATATTTAGACCACTTATTTAAAACAAAGCCTTTTGACACCTCGAAAAAGCTTCATTTTTCTCAAACAGGATGTATTGTGATGCATTAAAGGACATTGTTCTGAATTACATTTCGAATACCACTTTCTTCGTGGAAGTGGTTTAGGAATGCGATATAAATGGTAGCACCTATTTAAACATTCTTCTCTATTCGTTTTTATTTCATTCGTTATCAATACATATATCCTTTCATTTCCCACTTTGGAACATTTCCCGCTGTCAAAGGAAATAAGTAAATTTTGGTAGGCTAGTTGGAGCTGAAGTAACGTCATACATACGAGAGTATATAGAAAGGAAGTAATTGAAGAATAATTGAATTTACGTTAAGCACGAAAGTATCTGTGTAATGTGAATGAATATTGGCAAATCATTACGTAAAAGGGGCTTTTTGATGGATGCATGGGGGAAAAATACTTCGATCCGCGGTCGTATTGAACCATTCTGCTTATCTCTGGGAATTGAGAAACGTCTGCTCACGTATTAGTCATTAGAAGAGTTGCCAGCTCACAAATTTTGTAACTACTTTAACAAAAAAAAGTCTCCAAAATTATAGGCTAAATTATTCTTGTTGCTACCGCATAACAAATGTACACTTTTCGTTATTTTAAGATATGGGTGAGTACAAAGTCAACAAAAAGTCTTCACAAAATATTTTGACTTGCGTTTTAAGTGTGTTTCTATTTAATAACTAAGACCCATTACACAGTCATCCGCATTTGCGGCGTACGCAATACGGGTCCGTAGTTAATGACATTGCTCTTATGGGAGCTTACAGAGTCGAACGTAGTCGTCCGTATGCGCATAAGTTGTACGCAGAGCCGCATACGCGATACACTAAACATAAAGCAGCTAATTCCATTGAACAAGTTGGAGCTTTCACACTGATGCGTGGTGCTCCGCGTATCAACCAATTTTCATTAATATATTTTAAAGGAAAGTGTATACAGCAGCAGTTCGGAATAGAACTAGATACAGAAATAATAATACCGACGTTGAAATTAGATCGTGTAAATCGGATCCTTTTTGTTACGAGCACAAGAATCGCTATTTAATAATAAAGACAGTGAATAACAAGTCTGGAAATATGATATCTGGATTTGTGAGTTTCTAACGATTTTTAACCGTAACAGTTTTTTTTAAGTTGTGTGGAAACGCATACAAACTTCGTACACTGAATCTCTACTACTATTTAGTACGTTGGCCTGGTGGGGATATGGAAGAATGGCGAATCATCAGCAGAATATTAATGAATATCTGCAGCTTATCAGACCTTTCATATTCATGTTGATCTCACGTGGAAGTTTGGTCTAGTACATTCCTGTTAATTTAAGAAGGGCGTTTAACTGACTTTCATTATGACACGACACACGTTTGTTTTCATTTTAAAATTACGTCTTAATCCACATGTTTTACTGAACAAGAAACCATCCAGACAACACAGAGAGTATGTCGCGTCGTCTACCGAATTAAGTTTGTTTACTCTCAGCATTCTATAGTGTTTATGACTTAGGTTACTTATTATATATTGTATTAATTTCATATTTTAAGGACAGCTGCGTCGTTTCATTGACAACATTCTATGGACTAAATAGACAGCTATGGTTTAAGCATATCAGAAGTCTGTGTGATGATATTCCTCGTCGAGCAAGTCTTTCGCGAAATGGATAAGGAAGAAGTATTTAGTTTAGGTACTATACCGCAATTTTCTCATGAAACTAATGGAAAGTTTGGTTAGTCAGCAAGACTCAAACTTGTGCGCCTCTCCAAATGCGCCACCATAACCAATGTAATTGAGAGAAGCGTCTTCTGCATTTTAAGGCGGACGAAAGGAGGAGCTGCTTATGAAACAATTCGGAAAATGATGAATTATTCTTCACATTCAGTCTACAAGAAATATAAAATAATCTTGGCTAGGCAAAAATGTGCCCACGTTGCGCTGTAAGCATGACTGTAAATGTTTTAAACTCATACTAGGGCGTATATACAGATGACTGTGTAAGGCGTTTAAAAGGTTGATATCAAACACTTCCACTTGGTAGAAGTCGAGTTTAACCGAGTGCTCAGTTAAACTCGATTTCTCTACATTGAAAGGCTTGGTGGAAGTTGGATAGTAATTGTTAAATATTCTCCAAAAGAAGAAGAAGAAGATTTCACAGACTAAATCCTATCTTGTCAAGCATGCCTAACATAACCTAACCGAGCACTCGGTTAAACTTCTACCTTGCACTCATTCGTGATAATTGAAGGCAATAACTCCAATGTCACTAACATCACTGACAATATAATATCAATATCAGGATAATCTCAATCAAGAGAGCGGAGACATCCATCCCACACTGACCAAATCAGTTTTGCTTTAATTTCATGACTGATTTATTTACATGATCATTTCATTGTCTCGTATAAGCACACACTAAACTCTCACAGTGTAGTGACATAAATTTGTAGCAATAATATTGTCCAAGAAGCGAACTTATTTTAGGTTATTTCCATTATTACACTTGATAAGTTTTCAACAAATTGTGCAATGAATGTCTTGAAAAGTACAATACTCTTTATTTGTTTTACATGAATGGATGTTTTGTTAAAAATTCTTTATGCAAGTTGACGAGTATACTTTGCTATTACTTTGTTGTTCTTACCTGTTCTAAATTTTCTCGCGTTTTACTTTTAATTATATAAATATGTTGAACTCTTCTCCTGTGATTTTCATTTCTTTTTTATCTGATTTTAGGACAACTATAAAGTGCAATTTAGATTCAGGAAGCACCAAATTCGGTCAAAGACATATATGTCAATGATTTAAGTCCATCACGTGTTGAAGAAACAACTTACTTGGTGAGCACTCTTTCTAGGAAAGAGATGTGAAGGTAGCAGTCGGGATCTGTTCTATATTAAGGTTAATGTAAAGCAAAGATCTCCTACAAAAGATGGCAGCACAATCTCCGTATATGTCTAATGTATTTTTATCGTTGCGTGCAATTTCAAAGCTGCTCTTACAAATTCAAGCCTAGAGAGTACAAACTTTCAAGGAAGAAAGTTCATAGCCAACTAAAGAGTACGACCATTGCCGATTTTTATTTTCGTTTTTCTTCATTGTTGAAATAGCTTAATTGATACAGTCGCTCACTCACGTTCAAGGTTTTCTTTATCTACTCTCACGTCGTGCAGCAAGAATATTTTTCCATTACGTCATAAAGTTGCCGTCACTAACCTTTCTACAGTGGTACCAACTGTAAATTTTCTCATTGTGCGTGTGCTCGGAAACAACGAAATTTCACTTTGCGCCACCATGCCATTTTACCCGTCTTCGCCTTAACAGTTTCGGAAATATACCACCTCCTCCTTCAGACTGCATTATACAACTCAAGTACTAGTAGTTGTTGTTGTTCTAGTTACAGTACTAGTTGTAGTATTAGTATTTGCAATAGTAGTATTTATAATAGTAGTATTACGACTATTAATGTTGCCAACGTATTTTACTCATCCCGCACCAACGGGCGGGAACTTTGGCTAGTTAAAGTAAAATCAACCTTGTCAGAAAGCTGTGTTTTTTCTTTATTCAAAATGAATACAGGGCCGCGTTGTTACAATATACACGTTTTTATTGTAGTTATTCACTAACTTACACGTTATTTAACCTTTCTACAGTTTTCAATTACTTTTCTTTGTTAAGTTTAAAAGACTGAAACTGTCCTCTAACAATCTATTTACAATTTTGGGGAAGGATAACGCATTTTCTTACGTAAATAGTTAAAAGCTATTACAAAAGTCGTAATGAAAGAAAACCATAGATATGAGCTTATAAATTGTAGTGTGGTTTTTGCTATTCAGAACATGCAGATAATAGTGCTAAATGAAGCATAAGGTCATGATTTAGCCAAAGGTTTTCGCTTCATACATGCATCGTCATGTTGCTTTGGTCGGGGAAAAGTTTGCAATTATTTATGATGTTTAATGGAGTTTGTTAATCCAACAACTTTATTTTTCTGTGTTCCTCTATTACGCTGCTTCCGGTTACAGAGATTTTCTCATGTTAAATTAAGCGGAAAAGGAAACAATTACTAAATCTGTAGTTTAACCTTCAGTAAAACAAGCACTCAGAGGTTTATTTTACAATATTAAGGCAGAACAGATAACAACGTGTACTGTACTTTCATGGAAGTACTATAATGAATACTTAGAAGGGAAGAATTGTCCAAATGAAAATTACCGGCCTCACCAGCTTAAAAACTGGCCAAAAATTATAGATCGATGAACTCAAATCAGACTCTGTTTATTACCGTGGTTTAGTTGAGACGTTAGCCTGCGTTTCACGTAAGTAAAATTTAAAATAACCCCCAATCCACTCAGGTCACCATCATCAAGAATAAAGTATGACGCATATTGAACACGGTAACTATTTTGTATCAGTATTAGACTCAAATAATCATATTAAGATGACTGACATGTGTGTGAGAGAGAACCATAGAATTCTTCAATCTCATACAAACTCTCATGTGTGTATTCCGCTCATACTTTAGATGTAAAAAACCGCACACATACTGCTAACATCAGAAGCGTTATAGTTATTTTGATAATATATTGCAGTTAAAACAAAAACAACACATTTATGGATATATGGATTTTCGATCAGTCCTATTGTTTAAGAAAAACAAGTTATGGGTCTCACTTGCAGGCTCTACAAATTAATTTTGTTTGCATTTCAGGAACGAAAAGTTTAGATAGCATCTAAATGAAGTTATATATATCAGTGTATAAATTTTCTTCAAATTTCCCACTTGGACGTCCAAGTACATCGCAACCGAGATACCCCATTTCCCCATAAAGTATTCATTCTGTCTCCAAGGATCGTCCACCGGACATTTTCGGGGACACTTTTATTTACTTAGTCTTTATACATCATATGGCAACATTATTATATTTAGATTTGGTCAGAGTTACATACAAGCATACATACATATTTTAACATACATATATTTTAAAATATAATGATGTTTTTAAATGTAAATATTACATGCGTAGGGCCTTATTGCAGACTAGTGTTTTCTGAAGTATTTTCTGTTTCCTTTAATTGTATATCTCTCACATTGTATAAGTAGACTTTTAGAGCACATTTGAATCTTAAAAGAGGAAGGCCTTCAATTTCGATGGCAAAATATTAAAATATTTTATACCTTGGATGGTATATATTTTATTAATTTTTTCAAATTTTGTTCTTGGTGTCACAAGTAGGTTTTATATATTCACATACATTTTACTTAACTTCTTCAGATTGACCCATTTCCTAAAGATTAGAGGTCAACAAAATAAAGTTCAAAAGATGTATCAGAAAAGGGTAAATCTAAACTTCTGAATACACACATCACGTGGCGCTGACAAGAACACAAATACGCATATTTACTTTATGGTTGTCGATTCCCGCAATGCTTAAATTCAAATTAAATTGAAAACTATCAAATTTTGAAAACTGATTCAAATTAGCTCCACCTTTAAGACTGTTATTTCGGATAGATCCTTATAGCTTTATGCAATAATGTTTGTCAAAATGTTTTGTATTATTTCTTCACAATATTATAAATGTTATACGCCAAATAAGGTTACCATAACTTTGAAAAGAAAAATCCTACACTTCATTCCAAGAAAATTGACATTTTGCTGGATTATCGAGGTTCTGGAAAGCCGACAGTTTTAGCTAACATTAATATTATTCTTATTTCACAATTATACACACAAAGTTTACATTAAGTTCTAGTAAAAAAGAATGGTGGAAAACAACCCTTTAGCCCAATATTCGCAAGGATAAAATCGGATGCAAAATTTAAAAGTCAGGGTTGATTCTCCATGAATCACATGGTCCAATCAAACCAAGGAGATATAAAATCGAATTCTTCAAAATACAGACATTCTTCAGTGATGATCCATATAAGTTGCAGAAGAAGATGAACTCTTACGAAATTTTTGGCTTGAAACATGAATTTTTTCTTACATATCACGTGAACTCTGGATTGAGTTATTGGGAGACTCGCCCTTCATATTGACGAAGGTGAAGTGAAACGAAGGACGCGAAACGAAAACAATAAAACCAGTTATAAACTCTGCAAGAAATTGGTTTATGATGGATATTCATTATAATGTGAAAGTCAGCAGCGTTTGTCTGTGTATTATGAATTCAATGCGATCGTGCTAGTAATTCATGTCTTTAAAGTTTCAAGAATGGTCCATGATGGATTCAGGTGAAGAATTAGTAAAAATGCAATTAATTAAAAATACATATTTTGAAGTTTACTTGCTTTATAAAATCGCGTAAAGGATTATATTTTTTAATAAAGGAACCCTAATCATAGTTATGAAACAACAAGGTGAACGTTAATTCTAGAGTTTTGTTTCTTCATGATGAGCTATCCCAAATTCTATGACTCAGCATGTTTAAATCAATTTTTTATTATACCTTTCATTTCTGCTATGTTACAGCCGAGTATGAAGTTTACATTTACAGATACATTACATTTACAGCTGAACTTAGGGCCGCCTAAGCCGAACGTATTTTTTAAGCTTTATAGTGTAACCTTAAAAAGAAATTATACTTACAAAGCTTTTATAAATGTTGTTTTAAACATATTTTCCCATTCTTCCCGCTTACTGACTATCCATTACTGACTGAGTGAGAGTTGTTGTGACTGTGTATTGTTAGACTACAATAACAATGTTAATTAATTGTTGTACTTCTGTTAACGTACGTAATAATTCATAGTGTTATAAAACGCTATGAATTTATGCATCAATCTAAAAATACTTTCGAAACTGACATCTATGATAAATAACTATTCTAGAAATATATAACACAAATCTCACAAAACTTTAATGACATTCAATCTAATAAAATAATTATAGTATTAGTACTTCTATTAATTCTAACAATTTCCCATTCCATAAACAAACTTGTATCAAAAATCAATAAACTTATTCAAAAACAAAAGAAGTCCTGATTGAAAAAAAAATACAAATGAAATACCACAAATATTAAACATCCACACCATGTTCTAAAGATCATATTATTTTAATCTTCTTCCGGGCCACAAACCAAAATTTTATTTAAGCTGCCTAAGCTTCAAATCTTATTAAACTAAAAAAAGACTCTGACCTGCGAAGAGAAAAGATTTGAATGAAAGCAATAGAGAAATAAAACATAATAGTCACGTGCATGAATATAAACCAGAATAACATATTCCATGCTGAGTGTCGGAATTTAAATATAAGGTATAAGCTACTCTAAAAATATATATTAAACCAATGTCGGTTATACTTACATAAGATCATCCAACGACATTATTTAATACTCTAATTTTCCCCAGCCATGTTAGCCACACTTAATAAACATGACTAAAGATTTATTCTAGACATAAAATACATTATTCCCTTATTAATAAGTAACATTCGTCTACCTAAGTGGTCGGGAGAAATATTAGCTAAACAGAACAATCTTGAAGAATGACCATGAGCAATTATAATTATTAAACCCAAAGCCCGTCGAAATCCTCAAACCTCTATTGTTATAATTCCAATGAAAACTAAATTCATATGAACTACATAAGAATAAGCAATTGAAGCGTATGCGCGAACAAACGTCTAAGTGACATTTTAAAATAAAAAAATCACGAGTACATTTTTATATATAACAGGAAAAATACGAGGCATAAAATATTCATACTTTGCACGAAGACGTGTTAGACTAAAGTCTGCTTTCGTGTAAAGTATGAATATTTTATGTGTCATATTTTTCCTGTTATATATGAAAATGTACTCGTGATATTTTTATTTGAAAATGTCACTTAGACGTTTGTTCGCGCATACGCTTCAATTAAAGACTTTACGTCTACTTGCTGTAAAACAGTTCAAACACCGACAATTCTAACCACAAACCGTAATAAATTTAGTTTAACAGCAACAAATTCCAAATAAAAATAAACCCGTAATACAATTAAAGAACTCAAATAGTATTTCCCATAAGTTCGAACAATAGATACTAAAATTGAAAGAGCACGGTTACCTTCACAAAAACACAGAAAGTAAGATACAAAATTTTAAAGGAAATTTCGATATCAATCTCCCTCAAACTTAAAAAGTAAGAAAAGCACCCCCAAAACAATTATCTCCAAACTCAAAAGAAGTATTAAAAAAGTTTTTGTTGAGAAACAAATCATCACATTCTTATAGTAGCAAGTTAACAAGAAGAAAAAGGAAGAATCAATGTTTTCATAAGCTTTCATAATTTAATTAAAAATTAATGGTCTTGTAAATCATGAAATGGGTTCCTTATTCTGATATCACCACGAGAAAATGCACACAATCATCACTAATTCCCAAAGTAAGTTTTTTTATTAAACTATCTTCTGTAAGCTCTTGATAGTAAATTAACAACATTGTTATTAATATTAATAACTCTAACCTTCCTTTTCAGCCAATTAACTCATCCTATCTCTATAGGATTAACATGAACTATTAATACAACCCATATAAATTATTAATGATTAATACATGTCTATTAATTACGATAATATCAGAATCTCCCTTATTCTCCTATACCCTTTTGCTAGTCTTCCTAGATGGCATTTTAGTATTTTATTTTTACGTAACCAGACTAGCCTCAAACAATTAATTTACTTTAACATCTTTTATTCTTTGATCTGAATAATAATCATCATATTATTATTAATAGATCCTCTTCTAATACGCCTTCTGCATTCCTGTACAAGATTCATTAGAAATATTGATAGAACAAGGGATTCCAGCAATACAATTTTACAATAAATTTCTACTAAGTGTTACATTAACTGCATTGTAACTTGAATTGCAGTACTAGAAGTAAAAACAAATCTACATCGGGGTCCTCTTCGCTCAGTAAAAGCCTATGTTGATTCCCATACGAAAACATGAATCAGTTTTGGAAATTGCTAATAACACCCTCGTAGGCTTAACGGCCCCCATTAACAGGTCTTATTGATGAAACTTTGGGTTTCTCCAAGGCCTTTGCTTTGAAATTCAAATTTTTAAAGTACTATTCTTAGCAGTATACTACACATTCACAATTGAACTTACATTTGATAGATTTATTTATTATAGTGTTTTCAGGCTGCCATCGCACTGGAAATTGGAATAGATTTTTTTGGTTTAGAATTGAATTTAGCGTCTTTCAAATAAGAAATTTGGCACAATTGATCTCGAAATTCCAGAAGTTATTTTGGAATTTTGTATTTTAAAAATATCTAACCTCAAAATGAAACTCTGCTCCCTCCACAGCTCCAAGAAAAAAAAATCGGGTTATTCTTCAACCAGAAGCTCTTTTGTGAAGCCATTATCTTGGATTTCAAAATTCAACAGTTTTTTTGACTTCAGAATCTAATTCAGCACATTTCAGAATCCGCAGATATTCACAGCAATTGGACTCGAACTCGTGTTAAACTCAGAATGTGCTCTATATTGGAGACATATGTTTCAGTTCTGGACAATAACTGTCCCGGAGACAAATGACCCATAACAAATTATTATAAGTTACAAGATTATGCCAAAAAAATGTAATTATACTAAGAAAACTTGTAAGTATGTTATTCGTTAATATTTAAGTTATTTTTCTGTAAATTTCAAGTGAAAAAAGAAATCATTATTGACATATAAATAGCACAAACCTTTTTTTTTTTTTTGCTTTTCCTCCAAACAACCATTTTGTACCTGGGCTCTTCTTGCGGTAAAATCCTCAACTATTATTGTATTTAAAATGCAGAGATTCAGTAAGAGGAGGTCGACCAGACTGTCTCTTAGATGATCTGTTGATAGACAAATCCTTAACCGTTATGTATATTTTCTGAAGAAGAAAAAATAAAAACTATTTTTCTTAAGTTTAATAAAAAAGAATGGAATGTGCCTTTATTCCACTAAGGTTATCGTTACTAGCGTCCTCATTCAGAATTCTACGGTGCTCGCCATTAAAAAAAATACCAAGAAGAAGTGAAGAAAGCAGCCCCAAATATGGCAGATAGATACACTAAGGTCCAAGTAGCAAATGATCAAACTTACTACTCTGTGCGATGGCTCCCCAGTAGCACAGAAACATGTTTTGAACGTTGATTTAAAAAAAAATGTTGATTAACCGTTATCGGTTGAAAAGATACGTTTAATTTTAGCTAAACCATATTTTAACCAAAAACGTTATACTAAATTTTAGTATAACGTTTTTGATTTTAACAGACTTGATATTGTTGATAAGATTCGAACTGGATTTAACTGTTATTTTGAACTATGGTATATATTTCATTTAATGGGAATCTTTCTAATTAATTGGAATAAAATTTGTATTATTAAAAGTTAATGAATACCATTAACTATTATTTTGTACCATTAACTATTATTTTGTGTATTTTGCATGTTGAAAACACATTGAATTTAAATCTAGATTCCAACAAATTTTGATTTTATTGATAGGATGTTAATGTGATATGTTTTTAACTATTATATTGAACTATGCCATAGATGACGCTTCATATGTCTTTCTAATTAATTGCATAAAAAATTGTGCTTAAAAGAGAATAGATTGAAACTAAGTACGTATCTTATATTCTCATTTGCATGTCGAAAAGAGATTGAATTTTAAACTACATTTCAACAAATATTTAATTTCGTTGATAGAGCGCTAATATGTCTTATTTTCAACTTTCCTTTTGTGCCGCCGTGTTTGTTTTACGCTTGCAAAAATTTCCAATAAAAATGATAAAAGAATTGTGTGTTAAATTAATAACTTGTCCGTGAATAGCTCGGCGCTACTTCCGTTTCACAAAAAGTACGGAAGAAACCCAGTTGCGATTAGGTTTCTTGTTGTCCATAAGTAAAAAGAAAGACAACAAACACTTGTACACACACAGAATCAAGAGCGTCTTAGCTTTTTGAACCCTTTTAGGAATTTTCTTGTGGAATTAAACACAGAGATATTCTTTACAGGCAATGAGAATTTTATTATCAGCAAAAGTGTAGTTAATGGTGGTAGTTCTCTAGTAACCTGACAGTTCTCTAACAAGTCCCCCTGATTGTAATCAAATTTATAGAAAATAATAAACTCAATGGATAGGACTTTCTCTAATGTGAGACTCATACATACACATGTACGATAGAAGGAAACAAATCAAGAGGAGACTACTGTTGTTGCTGTCGTTACCGCCATGTCTTACGGCCCTATACAGCAATTCACCCTGGGGTGACATTACAGTGGCGTATCCTGACTTTTGAGTTTGGGCATGCAATGTTATTAATATTACTATTATTATTATTAAGAAGTATGTATGCGAATTAGAGATGTCTTTCATCTAATTGTTCTTTACAAACTTGCAATTCCCTCTTTCTTATTGTCATAGACCTCGAGTAACGAAGTTCGACACATGGTAGTTTCACAGGTGATTTACAAGTGTTTCAATCGGATGCCAGTTTTCAACGATGAGCTCATGAAAAAGGTTACCGGAAAGGTGATAATTTCTTCTTGTTTGGGTGGTAAATATATTTTCCTACATAAAAAGAATAGGATGGCGTGGCGGGTATACACAAGACATCGAGAGCAAGAAAAAATTTGAAACAAAAATTATCATCTGTTGCCGCTCACGGAAATTACAGCTGCCACTAAGGAGGAAGTAATTAAATTATTCATAACTTTTATCCTTTTCTAGATGAAAGGCAAAATTAGGAAGTATCCTCAGTAAAGTTAAGCAAATAAGAGCTACACATATAGAAGTTTATCTTGTGATTTTTCTGGAAATACAAAAATCCAGAGATATTCCACACAGAATTCCACTCCACGCAAATTACACACAACTGTGAAAATTACATACATTTTGTGGAATTCCACATACATTGGCAGCGCTGCAACACACACAGGCTAGATGGCAACTATGCTGAATGCAACTTCTAGCCTTGCATGCATTTTGGATTTCTCCCGCTTCATTCACCCAATAAACCACACGTTCACAGGCAAGCGGACGACAAAGATCTTGAGTAGACCCCCACATGCATAGACGAGAATACTGCAGCGCCACACGTGAACAGTTTAGTAAACTATTGCGGGTACTGGTCCAGAATATCAAGCGAAGTTTCGTAATTTCTCAAAATCTTTTCTGTTTTCTCCTTGGAAAATAATAAAATAAATAACCTAGAATCCGAAGGCATGCAATGCATGCCTTGCATTCATGGAGAATACGCCGCTGGGTGACAATATTGAACACTATGGTTTGTCCTTCAAAAAGACCGACGCTTCGTTGCGTATTATTTTAATCTATCAAAATCTGTATTAATAATTTCGGATTTTTACTTGAGCATTTGGGACGTAGCAATTTACTTAAAAGAAAACGAACAAAATGAATGTACGTTCCTGCCGGAGTCTCGCTTACTGAATCTGTACATCAAAATCTTTTTGACAACAATGAGACGTCAGCTTAATTTTCGTCTGGCCTCTTTATTAAGCTATGCTTGTGCTAGAGGGTAGCAGACGCTCATTTACACTCACATCCAAACATCCACATACATAAACACATACATACAACAGCAGCATGGTAATCATCATGGGAAATAACTCAACATATAATGAGAGCAAAATAGATTAAACAAAGTTACAACAAATTGTTATCCTCTTCTGTCAAGCAAGCTTGTGCCGAGAGGAGTAATTAGCTGGATGATCACGTATATTAATCATTTAGAATCCGCAATGCCAAAATAACAAACTCTCTGTCTTAGTTCCGGAAACGGTGACCTAAAATTGCCACAGGATCCGTATTTGATTTTATGTTAATGCAAAGAGTTGGATTTTGTTCTATTAGAATGGACGCAAGATCCAACTCCAATTTTCAATTCCCATGTAAAAAGTATCAGAAGAACGAAAAAACTTCGACTTACAGCTGCCGAAAGTTTTCCGAATGCTGTTTCAAAAAATATAAGTTGATACGTACTACCCAGGGACTTCTGCATGGCCTCCATGGACATCTATATTCTTTATTACCTTTGCCACGGCTTCTGGGTGTGGGATAATGAACACTATCTTACATACTAAGGAGGAAAATTTATATTAGTAATACACAAGAAGACATATGGAAAAGAAGTTAAGAAAAAAAAAGCGGGCGTACGCCCGCCTGTTTGAAGTCATGCAATATGCCAAGGATAGATCAGCTTTCTTGCCCGCCTGACTGAAGTCGTACAAGAGCAAGGTAAACGACCGACCTCCTGTCTGAAGCCGTGCGACCGTTGTTAGGATGGGCTGAAGACTCCCTTATGCCTGTCTGAAGGCACTCGAGAACCTGGAACAGTAGTATACGCCCGCCTGTCTAAAGTCATGCAATATACCAAGGAAGGTTGAGGACCCCTTCCCGTCTGTCTGAAGGAGCGAAGAAGCAAGGAAAACAACCGCCCACATGTCTGAAGTCGTTCGACTGCTTTTAGGATGGGTTAATAAACGATATTTAAGATGAATAAAGCATAATATGAAATGAAGTATGTAATAATGCAAGCCAAATAAAGAATAATCAAAGAAGCTTTAAGATTATAAGAATTTATTAGTGGACTACTGTCCAAAGAAGAAACACCAAGCACAGAGCTTGATGTTGTCTGGCCCGCAAGCCAGGAGGAACTGATTACGAATCGTCCTGGACCGGCTTATATACCTCTGGTTGAGTGATGTCAAAGCGTCAAGTGACATACCTGTAATCTTTACTTACATACATACACATACATAATGAATTTTAAAGTTCAATTCTTGCTTTCCAGATTAAGTAATTTAAAATACACACACATATTAATTTTGTTTCATTCTTAAAATAAAAGCAGATTTACAATTTTACAAGTCCATAGCAACAATAATTTAATCTATTATCTCTTTTAATCTTATTTGATTGAAAGTTCTTATTGTTGTATAAAATGAACGCGGGAATTATATTTCTTGAATCCATAGCGTATAAATAAATAGCCAAAAGGGTGATTCCATATAATACAATTCAGGGAAGGCGTAAATACTTAATTTACATGGAACGGACATAAAGGAAGTTACAAAGTCCTTTTGGATACATAATACTCAATATAGAAAAAGGAATGTAGTTGACTTATTAGTGGTGTAGTGTACTCAATCGCCCCCCAAAAGGAAAGACACGTAAATCAGTTCGTTTTAGCATATCATCCCAGCTGCTAGAAGCATTCTCTGGTCCTGCTGAACTACATAGTAGGTGACGGTCAGTTCGGGAGTCCTGGCCAGCCCACGTGTGTGGTCTTAAATAAGGCTCTCACCCCTTCCAGAACAAAGCTAGCGTTTTGAATTTGAAAGCAAGATGCTAGCACGTGATTAACTAGAAATAGACTGAGGCTTTTCCCACCAAAAAGAACTTATTCGGAGCTGACGATTTGAGTACTCATACCCAGAAAGAAATGTATTTAAGCTAAAAAAGATTAAATTAATAAAAAATGTTCCTCTAAATATACAGGATAAAAAGACAGTTAGTATACAGTAAAAAATAGCTGTGTTAATTCAACACAATGCGGTGTCCCAGCGTGACTACAACTTTTGTGTGTTAAATCAACACAACACACGGTGTTGATTTCGGTACTGGGAGAAAAAATGTACGGCTGCAACTAGATTTGAACATGGGTTGCTCAGTTAGAAGTCGAGCGCCTTACCGACTTCGCTAAATCGTCAGACAGAAAGTATACTAGATTGAAACAATACAGAGGATAAAAAAAAATGTTACTGAACCCCAAACACACACAAAGTTACTCTCACGACTTATGCCATGATTTAATCACTTTTTCATTGGTCAGTTAGGGATCACAATCCCCATTTATTGAGAATTGAGAATATGTTCCATTTCTATGAAAGCAAGCGCAGCATTTGACATGTTGTTACGATAAGCAGGAATGCTGCTCAAGTGTTTGACTGTCGCCATCTTGCTTGCTTTCATAGAAATAGAATATATTCAATGGATGGGAATTCTGGTTCTCAATTGACAAATAGGAAGTGATTAAACCATGGGATAAGTCGTGCAAGTAACTTAGTTTGTTTTGGGGGTTCAGCAACATATATTTGACCCCCTTCACTGCTTAAATCTATAGTGTAGTCGTTTAACTCAAATGTTGTTAGTAAATATCGTTTGCATCTAGTGCCTATTCTATTTGATAATTTAGCGAAGTCGGTAAGGCGCTCGACTTCTAACTGAGCAGCCTATGTTCAAATCTAGTTGCAGCCGTACATTTTTTTCCCCAGTACCGAAATCAACACCGTGTGTTGTGTTGATTTAACACACAAAAGTGGTAGTCACGCTGGGACACCGCATTGTGTTGAATTAACACAGCTATTTTTTACTGTGTACAATTACATAGCAACACAGAATAAACACAATTACATAAACGTACATATAACTACAGATTAAACATTAATATCATAGATATAACACACTTGATTAAATATACAGTTGGCCAACCTTTCTTACTTGCTAATCAAAGAGATACACATTTACCTAATTACACGCGTATTAATCTAAAACATTGACTAATTAACAACATTTATAGGAACGACAGGTAACGTAAGTACCTGCTCGTTACACTTTTCAACTGTGACATAGATATTGCATTACAAGCGTTTTTCTAAGGCGACATATTACACTTAGTACACAAATTTAATAGAATAGTATTTTTCAACCGTACGAAATATTTTCACCGCATTTAGAATTAAATATTAACTCTGAGTACATGATTGTTCAAATGACCACATTTTTAGAAACTTTTATTAGTGTTTGTTATTTTCCATTGACTTTTTCAACTATATTTCACCTTAATTAAACGGCTTATTGATGTTTCGAAAATACTTTTTTTTATCGTCCACTTTTAACTTTGAATATAACGTTTATTCTAAATGTTCATTTGAATCTCTTTACAACAATTATTAAACGTAGGCTAAACCGTTGAATAGGTGGGCTTATACAATGTTATAAATATGATTCGAAAATACATGTGTTCATCGTCCTCTTCTTGACTATGAAGACTACCTTTATCCTTATTCTTACCCCATGAGCAAAATTTCTCCACATGCTGCCTCCAAATGCCGACACATTTGATTTGTGGCGACTGTGTTCAAGGCTATATGCATGGCTTTTACTACATATAAAGTCTTCCCAACATAAAAGGAATTATTAAAGAATAGTGTCTGTGAAAAGGAATGCGTAGGTGAGGGGTTAGAGTGACGAGCTACCAACGACGAGTGAGGAAAGTTTCAGCTTCGAACCCCACATCAGACGGTTGGAAAATGTACTAATAAATTAATTTATTATCATGAAAGAAACGGACAAAGCTAACTAAATATGTATACCAATTGCCATGCTCTTTTCGACAAACAGAAAAAGATTGATCAGTTGGGCACAAACAACGTTAGAAAACGTATCTACAATATGTTTCTTTATCATCCGCTTCTTGACGATGAACACTATGTTCATTCTAAGCGTTGATTTCAATTCGTTCCTCAACCATTACTCAATGTCATAAAGGTGAATAACATTTCGTTACTGACGTTTAATCCACGTATTTCCAACGTACGTGTATATGTGTTACTGGGGGTGACAACATGGCGACAGCGGAACGGAACTGCTGAAGGTCAGTTGCCTGTGGGCATACCATGAGCGTTTAGAACGGCTGCAACACTGCTAGGCATAGAAAGAATACGTCTTGGACACGATGCCACAGCTCATCAACTGTTGGCGTCGGAAGCGTTGTGCGACTATGGACCAGAAGTGTTCAATCGGCGAGAGATCAGGCGAACACCCCGGCCAAGGAAGCAGGGGAACATTATGCCCAGCCAGAAAGTGTCGGACATCACGTGACAAATACGGGCGCTCATTATCCTGCTGGAATGTGGTCTCCAGCAAGGCCTGCACTAAAGGGATCACAACCAGGTCCAACACATTGTTGGTGTACCGTTGGCTAGTTACATGTCCGTCAATGCGTAAGAGAAACGGACGGGCACGGAATCCAGTGACCTCCCACACCATAGCATCCATGCTTGACCGACGAGTCGATAAAAACGCAGGCGTCGCACTGCCTAGTGCAACTGTACCCTCAGATATGGATTAGGCCATCATGATAGTGCAGATAGAAACGTGATTGTCTGAAAAGAGAATGTTCTGGTATTTGGCTTTCCTTGCACGACGTGCGCGACACCATTGTAGTCACTCATATCTATACTCTGCACTCAGCGGAAGTCACAGCAATGGGTGCCGTGCAAATACGCCCCGCTCTAACAGACGACGTAAAACTGTTCGTGGGGACACTGGGCGCTGTGCAACGTCCGCCAGTGCATGCACCAATGTTCGGGATGTGGCTGTTCGATCCGCCAGAATCATACACACAAGCCGTCTGTCCTTGCGGCCCGTATGGCGCGGTCGTTGGGATCCGGCCTGTTAATGCGTCGTGCCTTCGTGGAGCTATCGAGTCCATATGCGCTGCTGTGTTGACACAGTCCGTTCAATACGGGCACCAATGTCGCGGAAGAATAAACTGCTCTCGTTCCACAATGTGCCACAATTCATGCGCGATCAAAGGTGGAAACCTATTGACAGGGATGTTGTATGCTACGACGAGGAAACTTTTAACCATATACACACACTCAAGTCACACCAACAGTCATCTACCACTGCACTGTAGCCCTCTGGTCTGCCTCCTATTGCTGTTCCTAGATGGCATAACCGGCGTCTCTGATGCATCATGGAACTGTCGTGCTAATCATTTGTTTATCTTTCCACACTCTACATTTTCTGCAAATTTTCCATTAATCCGATGTCCCTTTTAGGTGTTGCACTTTTAATGGCAAGCAGTGTATAATCGAGTTCTAAAAGTTAAACAATATCGTTGTCAAGACTTCGATTCTATCGAAAACGTACAGCAATCTTAACAAAAGATCTCATATTTTCATTTAACTTTTGCATCTAATTTTTGCAAAGAGAAGTAAATGGTTGCCAGCGGTTTTACTTTCGAGTTGCTTCTAAATGTTTAAATTATTTGAAGACTACAAAAGACACAGTCAAATACATTGTGAAAATTATGCAATGACAGTTTATTTGCTTTCAGAATAATGTTATGCTGGAACAATATGGATAATGATACAGTCTATCGCAATCCAGATTATGGTTCCATCAGACTGTCCGCGGGCAACAGCAATGACAGCTTAGAGCCATGTGCGTCCTGGGTTTGACATAGCTCATGTTCAGTGTAATACTAGCGTTTTAGCATCATTATTCATTGTTTTAAAAAATGAATAATTTGAAACAGATATGAAATCGTTAATAAGAAAGATATGCATATAACAACATTATCACTGTTCGTCAGAAAAGACGAATCTGCGCTGGAAGTTGTGTTCATAAAAGTATAACACATATGATGAAAGGGTTCGTGGATATGCAAAAAGTCTTTCGAGTAAATTTTACGCCTACGCGTATTATGAAAGCTTACAATAAATTCAAGTTTTTTTTTTAATAGGAAAGTTTGACTGATGATTTCTTTCAAGTGGATGTACTTGGTAATGTAATAACAAATAATGAATTTTTGAGCCTATTAAATTAAGCATCAAATTGGAATAAATAGAATATGCAGCCAAGCATTCTGTCTAAAGAAATAAATACGCATTTTTTTGTGATTTAATACCTTGTATGGCTGTATTATTATTTGTAATTTTTATGATTTGTCCCGATATTACAAAAAATAACATAGGACTCAAAGGTATTAAATCACAAAAAAATGGTTACTTTTTTATAAAAATTGATAATGTAAAATAATATTCTCAAGAATTTCTTTGGTGCTCTTTGGTAGTAGATAAGTCATTTCGATGCCATTCTTCAGACTTCATTCACTATTAAAATCATATAAAAATTATTCGGTTTAAATAATTTTTAAATAATTTTACTAGTTCATCACGTACATTAAAAGATGAAAGAAGTTCCTACACTGCGATTAGGTTACCTCTAATATCCAATTACGGGGAAGAGAAAAATCAGCATTTAGCTTAGCAACATCGAAAATACTTACTGCTTATTTTTATAGAATCATTCATGTTTTGCTAGCTCACCGACAGTAAACGAAATACAACAATATGTAACTGTTCTATCTGGTATGTCAATTAAGATAAAAAGATAAAATTAATTTTATGGGTGGTAACAGCACTATGGCTTACGCCCGTCCCGATACGGGGGAAGCCCCTTATCTTGGTCATATCAAAATTTAGCTGTTAATTAAAATAATATAAAAAGATAAAAGATGAAGATGTAGGTGGTCTTCACAATCAGCCAACTGGCGTAAATGGCCAGTATAACAAGAAAGCCTGTAAATGGCCCTTCACAAGGTAAAACAAAAAGACATAAAAGTTAACAGCTAAGGAGCATAATCATATAAAATAAACGGTAATCATAAAAGTCTCTGCGAAAACAAGTAAAATATTACCGTTTAAGTTTAGGTTTATAGCTAGGTTTCCCTTTTCTGCCCACGAGATTAAAATCTATATCCATTAAGTGGTCCTGAATCATGTCTGAAGCCAAAGATGAACTTGGTTCATCGACAGTATGTGCAGACTCTTCCTGAGCTAACTGAGCAGACAGAACGTTCGTCAGAGTCTTTATGCTTGTAGTGAGAGGCGAAGTTCGAACTAACTTCGAGACTTTATACGGACTATAAGTAGTCTTAGCCCGTGGAGTTCTAGAGCTCTGCACAGGCGTGTGTTGTCCCTGACTCTGCGTCGGCATATTGCGAGGAGTCTCCGATTCTTTGGGCGTCTTCGGAGGGTCGTCATGCACATCAGACACTGTTTGGGTTGATACATTAACTGTCTGGGTACCAACCGAGACAGTTTTAACTGCTAGTCTGGCTACAACATGTGAAAACGCACCAGAGGGAAGGGTGCGCTGAGAATCTCTTAATCGACGTTTAGCATCACCAGCGGATATTTTCTCTAAGACCATCAGCTCTCGAATTCGTTTTTCCTCCTGAAAAATAGGACAGTCCCGCGACCAGGCCGTGTGCTCACCCTTGCAATTAACACAGTGAGGTTTCAGTGATGTGCAAGGATCCGCACCATGGCTACTGGTACCGCATATTGCACATACAGCAGAGGTCGCCTTACATGACGTGCTGGTGTGTCCATAGTGCTGACATTTAAAACAGCGGAGCGGACTGGGTATATATGGACGGACAGGCAAGCAGTAGAAGGCGGCCTTCACGTCCTTAGGAAGCTGTGGCATGGCAAACGTCAAAATTAGCGAGCTCGTGGCTTGCAGTTCGCCACTCTTACGAGTTTTAATCCGCCTAACGTTGACTACACCTTGGCTGGCCAGTTCATTCTTAATCTCTTCTTCAGGGACATCTTGCAAGTCCCAACAAGATATTACGCCCTGACAAAAGTTCAGTTGACGGTGTGGTTCAACTTGAACTTCGAATGGTCCTAGGGTTTTCAGTTTTAAGAGATTAGTTGACTGTTTATTATTGGATGTCTCTACGAGCAAGGTGCCGTTGCGAAGCTTTTTAACATGTTTTAACACGTAATTAAGTTGTTTTTGTATAACGAAAGGGGATAACCCCTTCAAACCACCTGGATTTTGTGTTTCACTCTTTACTTTAATCACAAGATATCGTGTAATAGACGGTACGATACTTGTCTGTTCCTCTACTTCAATTTTCTCTTCTTTGTCACTGCTTGATGCATTAGCTGTATGCGCCTTCTTACTAACATCAGTGACGTTCCCTTCGCTCTGTCTCTTCTGTCTCTTTCTTTCTTTCTGCGAAGGCGACTTGTTAGGATGTGGTGGAGCCATGATGAATGAAAGCCGTAAATGCCCACACTTCTCCGTCTTCGTTCTGAGGAGCCAACGAGGCTGCCGGGTACTACCCTCATCACCCTTGTCAGCAAGCTGGAAATCGAGGCGAAGTCCAATGACTTGGCGTCGAAATCACTTGTACTCCCGACTGATGGATACTTGGGACACCCACTCCCCCGAGTGTTGGCGAGACCAAAGGTCCGATGAGCTCCCCAATGGCGCACTTCCCAGTCTCAACGAGCTAGACCATCCAAGAATCTGCTGTTAAGAACTAGGCGCTATCCAATGGTTCCGCCCCCTTTCCCCTGGGCCCAGGGGCCATCGTCAATGCAAATACATCCTGTCACATCGTTGGTCATTGCGCGAAGGCGCAACTCACAGCACAAGAGGAGATGAAATAATGAGTCATCAATGGATGACAAATGGGGTGAATGTAAATGAAATCCTCTCGGCTGGTCCTCCTTTCAGGCAGCGTAGATGTTTAGCTGCGAGGGCTGATTGCAGCCAGCAAAAGCCAGCTGGGCGATGGGGTCGCCAATTCCCTACGCCATTTTAGGCTGATTGCAACCAGCATAAGTCGGCCGGACGACGGGGTCGCCAATGCCCTACGCCGTATACGAGCAGCGATGGTCTGCTGCTCGGGCTATGTGATGGTTTCATCACGTTGCGGTCCGTAGACCTGCGATGAGGTCGCCAATCCCCTACGCAAGTGGGAAGTAAAAATGCTCAACAGAGAAGCACTTTGGCCCTGCTGTTGGACTTCCCATAGGCAGCAACGATGTTAGCAGCTGCCAGGGCTGATTGCAGCCAGTAAAACTGACTGGGCGATGGGGGCGCCACTTCCAGACGCCGGGGTATGTCAATTAAAGAATAATAAGTGAGCCCATTTTCTTACAAATATAAACTGAAGGTAGGAGCCGAACCAATAATCTAGATATCATCTCGCGATTTGCCTTGTTCAACTAAAGAAAACGCTGCCAAAAGAAATTAAATTCATGATAAAGAAAACGAGGGAAATGAAAGAGTAGGAAAATTACATGAAGAGGGTTGAGTACATAGAACTAAATAAAACCGTAAGGAAGAAAATAAGAGAGGATGTACGAAGATACAACGACAATATTGTTAGAAATACAATCGAGGAAAACAAGACGCTGAAGAAAACCAAACAGCAGCTCATGATAGGAAAAAAACCCAGATAATTGCAGTTAAGAGACCAGAAGGAACCAAAACAAGAAATAAGGGGGTAATTATAAAAATATTTGAACATTTCTACAGAGAATTGTACTACTCCAAAGAAGAACTAGGAAATGAAGATTCAGAAGAAAGCGATGTAGAAGTCCCAGGCGTAACGAAAGAAGTGGATAAAATACTTCGAGGGATGAAGAACGGAAAGTCGCCAGGAGAAGGTGGACTCACAGTAGAGACGTTAAATGGAGAGGTGAAAAGATAAAAGAGGAACTTGCGAAATTATTCTCAATGTACCTGAGGAAGAGAGAAATACCCTCATATTGGAATAATTATATTATTTTGTTGTACGTACAAGAAAGGGGACAAAGAACGCGTGGAAAACTACAGACCAATTAGTTTACTGTCAGTTCTATACAAAATGTTCACCAAAGTTATATTGAATCGTATTGAACGAGACTTAGATTTCAACCAGGAAAGGAAACAAGCTGGATTTCGTCGTGGATTTAGCACAATGGACCACATACAAACATTGAATGAAGTTATGGAAAGGACTAATAAATATAAACTTCCACTGTGTTTGAGATTCATAGATTTTGAAAAAGCTTTCGATTCGGTTTCCTTGGCAGCGGTACTTGAACATCAAGGCATGGAAAGTGCATATATTAAATTACCACGAAACATTTACTCCACTGCCACATCTGTCATTAGACTACATCAAGAAAGTGAAAAATTTAAGGTTGGAAAAAGAATAAGCATAGAGTTATAAAACCTCCACTAGAGTCAGAACTGGCGCCACAGTCTACGTGGTTTTGCTTCACAAGTTGAACATTCATTTGTCATATCTATTGAGTATACTATTGTCTGACTTTAGGTATATAGAACTCACGAGTCTTCCTATTGCCGACCAGAGTGACCGATAAGAAGTGTTTCTTATCTGGTCTTGTTATATTAAATGTATGTTTGTTTCTATTGTCCTTACTAGTGTGATCAAGGTGTCCCTGGTTCGATTCCCGGCGGGGATACAAGTGGTTCGGAACCCACTTTAAACTGTAGGTCGCATCATTAGGACGTCATCTTCATGCGATGGAAGGCAATGGCAAATCACCATCGGTTCACCTAGCTCTGGGACCTTCAGGTGAGGACCTGCCTTCGGGCAGAATACCCATCATCATCGTCATCATCATTGTTCTTAATAATCTAACAAGTCTTCTCAACAGCACATTACTTTCCGAGTCATCGTAGTTCAGCGATAGAATGTTGGCGTAGCATTCAGGAGGTCGTGGGTGTGATTCCAGCTTCCGACCATCCTGAGGTTATTCCAGTTTTTTCCCCTCAGGAACACTAGACAAATGCAGGGATGGCACCATTTAACATAGGCCCTGGCCGACATCTCGAATCCTTTCCCCCTCACCTATCCTGGCCTGAGTCTTAACTTCCTAAAGGCCATACATAAAATTCAACAGTACATTATGGGCTTAGAATTATTTAAGTTTTAAATAGACAGATATAATTATAGTTTTTTCTACACGTATATAACCACTTTATTTCCAATAGGCCTAAATGAAAACGATCCAATATTTCTGAATGTAAGAATACTTATTTTTATGGATATTTTTCTTTCCGTTGGCATTGAAGGACAGTTTCATAACTATGGATCTAACACGATGTTGCATCAAATAATTCTAATCAAAGATGTTTGTTTTCTTTTATTTTACTAGCACAGACACAAACTGCACGAAACAGCATCTTTCATAATGATTTTTTCCACTGAATTTATTTGTGAAACGATTCATTACTTCCTTTCTTAAATCTCTCAGTATAGCTATAATTTGCATAGGAGACCTGCGTTTTCTTCCCAAATACAAAGAACTATATGAAAAATTGTCAAAGTGCAAAGCATAACAGCTCATAATACGTGTTGTTTTGCCAAACGAACATACTCTCACCCAACTTTCAAGTGGCGTCGCGTTCGCAGCACCAGTCCTAGTGGAGATTTTATAATTCTATGTGGATAAGGTAATGAGATTCAATTTCTCCAGAACTATTTTCAGCGGTCCTGGAGGGAGTGTTCCAAATTTAAACTGGGATGAATTTGGAATAACAATCAATTGCTCTTACCTTAATCACCCACGACGACAAATGTGCTACATTGGATTCCCAGAGAAAAGAAACGACCGAGACGAAGTCCAAATCCAAGATGGGTAGATGAAATCACGAGTTTTTTAGGAGGTACATGGATGAGGATAGCAGTAGACCGAGATATGTGGAAAGAAAAGGTTTAAGCCTTTATCCAGCAGTGGGTAGAAAACGGCTGAATATATTTGACCGCCTCGTTGGTTGACCACCTTGCTGACTACGGATTGAGCGGTCACGGGTTCGATTCCCGGCGCTGGCAAAGGCGTGTGGGTCTGAAAATGTGTCCACTCAGCATCGTTATGCACTTGGGGAGCTGGTATGAATATAGTGGCGATCACAGTGAGAGCTTAGGCTCTCCTCTCTCAATCCGTCTGGTCAGCGTGGGAGTAGTAAACCAACTCCTCCCCTCCGCGGAGAGGTCTCATCCAGTATTGGATCGAATATGGCTGTGATTTATTATATATATGGGGGAGGGGTATTCGTGGGTATAAGCTTGGACGTACTGATTGAAACGATTTTTTCTCTTTTAACAAGATCGTTGTGTTTTATTGTGCAAATGTAACAAATACATTAATCAGAATTCTATACACAGTCTATGCCGAAGGCAACAATATGAATTCTTTGTGAAGTCATTTTTGATGGTTTGTTTTTCCCTGTCCCTTTCGGCAAATTAAAGAGGATGAGGGGTTTGGAACAATCAGCTACTGAAGTGTACCAAACGTTTTATTAACTTATATTATCATTATTTTATTATTATTATAAGGTAGTTAACTGTGATTTTAATTTGATTACAGTGGCCTAGGTTCACCGGTAGTGATAGGGAGGGGCGTTCAGTAAGAACTCAAACTTTCACTTGGACAAACACACTTACATTGACTCGTTGCATAAAACACGCCAGAAATACAATTTCAACATATTTTATTGCATTTTAATTAATACTCTATTACAGATTTTCTTTTCATCTAGCAATTCACTTATTCTATTTGCTCTACAAAGATCTTACATTTATTAGGTTTCATTACCCCAAAAGCCATCTAATTTCCCTAGCGTGATGTTTGTCCCTATTATAATATATTCACCTATCCCAAGCATCACCTTTATTTCCTACCAGAAAACATTACAAAAGCTTCAGGATATGATGAAATCAAAGTCCGCACGTGCTAAAAGTTATGATAATTTTACTACCTGACTTATCATATAGAGATACAGCAGTTTTTCTTAGACAGTGTAGTCAATTTAGTTTTGTACATAAGAATAATTTCCTCTAATGTTGAGAAATTCGCGGTCTAAATTCTTAACTTAATCAAGAGAAAAGAAAAAAAAAACTCGCAAGGTGCGAGGTCTTAGCTGCGGGATTGAAGTCTGCACGGGCTGGGGCGGAGCCGAGGCTACCGAAAAATATAAGGCTTTAAAGCTGAACCAATCTGTCTTGAATACGTCACTTCCGGGAGGTCAAGATAGAGTATTAACGATTCGGTGGGAAGTATGAAATGTGTGTTTCTATATCGCAATTTATGGAGTATTCTTTCGTACTTTTAATGAGAATAGATAAATGAACATGGTTAATAAAAATGTTATGTTCCATTTTGTAACGTAAGTTCACTAAAATAACAGAAAATTAATTTATTCTCTTTGCCTAAGGATGCTAACTTACTACATAGTTAGGAAATTCCAATACCAAAGGAAAACTTAATAATTTTCCCTTATAATAGAGTATGTATAAATATAGGCATTGCGTTTGTCTGGTGTCATTCTAGCTAATACGTTTAATGTAGTTCACGTATTAAATTTATTACTGAAATAAACATAGTAATATATAGTTACTGATGATTGAATTACTTAGTAGTTTGTGTTCGTATAATGGTGTCAATCCCACAGATAAAAATATTTGAATTTTATTTATTGCTTTTAGACTTCTCTATACCGGCCACTAAAAAACACAGTTCTCACTATCGTATACGGTTTGAGTATACCTTGCACCTAACAGTTTAGTTGGAGTTTCTCTTACATATGCATAAGTTTAGCTAGTATTTATAACATAATCTAACCTAATTTTACAAAACATGAAGTCAGTTATATACAAACAAAGAAACTATTCTAAATAATTCCCGTTGAATGTGTAGTCCAGTGAAATTAGACTAAAACCTGGACATTCAAAAGAACAAAACGAAACTTTTTGCAACATGTAGTACTATTTCTGCTGTATTACCCACAAAAAGTCCCAAAGAATCCCGCGTGGGGATTTGGGGTTTTGGCGTCCAGGCGCAAACACATATTCTTCCTTAAACGAGAATATCTTCTCTCTGAATTAAGATAAAAACTTCGTTCTTGCAATAAGTTGAAGACAATGACTGGTCTCAGTAATTTAAATTGATATGGTGCTTATATGCTGTCACCATATTTAAATATGGCGGCTGTTATTCCAAAAACAAGTTTTGCTCCTTTCACTACATAATTTTAATAGCAAATAAATATGAAACTCTCACAGATACCGAAACACATCTCGAAATGAACGTGATAGTGCATTATCTGATCTTTCGAACAAGACCAAAATCATTGCTATATCTTAAATATTGAGCGAGCTACTTGGTTTTATGTGAGACAGGGTGTTTTACTTTAGGACCTTTCAATTCTCAAAACGAAGCACCATGCCGAAAATTTTCGATAGGCATAACTCCTCAATTGACCAGGGTAAAAATTTCAGTCTTGCGTTAAATGAAAGAAAATGAATTGTAAAATGATATCAGAGTATCCCGCATCTGGTTTAGGGGTTATGACGTCATCAATATGGCGGCCGTCTGAATTGGTAATGAAATCTTTAAACGTGTGTAAACTGTAGATAGAGAAACGTCATTTTTGTATAAAATTCAAGGGAATTAATTTTAAAATGGCTTCAATGAAAACTTCTATTCGTTGCTCACTTTCACTTTCTTCCAATTATCATCACAGCTTTCTCACACAACAGTCTTGCTCTATACCAGACGAGGACGTTTACCTTGAGGTGTCTCTTCTTCGGCATCATTTCTAGGTATCGTCTTGTTCTGGTACATTCAAATCTCCATCCATATCCATCACTCCATCCTCAACGTCCCATTTGCTGCAAGCATGTCCCACGCAGTATGCATACATTGTTGAACACGTTTAACTACTTTTGCGACACTCAAAGCTTCTTCGACAGTCGTCTGTGCAGCAACAGGAAACAAGATGCAGCAGATCCTTGATATTTGAAGTTGGTATGGGGCGCAAATTACCATTGACTATCTTCCATCCCCAGCACAGTGGGTCCATGTTAACACCATGCCATTGCTGCACCTGGTAAAAGGCTCTGAGAGAGTGTTCGCGAGCGGCTGCTGATGTTGGAGGAAGCACAGCTAAGTTGAATTGTGACTGCAGAGGTTGCTTGGCAATTGTCTTCATATAAAGCTGGTGACGCAAGATGTCCAAGTCTCCGCCACTTGTTGATCCATACAATGAGAGAGAAAAAAAACCTTACCAGCATGAGCCACAACATCAGCACATGAATGAGGATTATTGAATACACATAATTTTTCTCTGAGATGTTTATCGCACTTTTTTTTTTTTTTGTAAGGCTCGATTTTGCCTCTCCGATAAATGGATCAAACTGAATCGCATCCTGTGAAGGCATGTATAATCAGAAGGAAGTCCTTCATTTCCTCTTTATCTTGAATAGCTCCAATATAGTGAATCTTGTCTGGGTGAGTCTTTGTTCCTGGCATGATCATCTTCAAACAGATGTTCGGTGGAGCAAGTGCAATTAGAAGAACCAGCAGACCTGTATCTTCACCAATCAAGACTGCCTCAAAACCCTTTTTGGCTTTTGCAATAGCGGTGGATACAATCAGCACATCAGCATCTGCTTCGTCCTGGAGTACATTGCACTCCGATGCCTGCAAGTGACTGCTTACGAGGCAGATGAGTCGCATTTTGTTGTTGCTGTTTGAGAGAAATTTAGCCTGTCCTAGAGTGACGTTGATAGAATCTTCTACTGCTACGTCAACGTGACAACCTTTCCATGATCGACGCAGATGTTGTTCATCTTTTGTGCTCGGTCCTCCACCATATCCATAAAATACTACAATGGTTTGTCCATAGTGTGGAACGGCGTATGCTGAATACTGCTGACATATTGTTTGATAGGTCGATGGACGTTGCCATACAAAACGATGGAGGAAATGTCCACCATCGACTGTATAGGACACCCCCTGTGTTGAGATACTGCTTTCTTTTGGCTGAGTTGGCATCGATGACAAAATTGGCACTGTAGATGACTTTGTACCCTTCCTCATTAGACCTCCTTCATCAAAATGGGAGGGAGGGTACGGATCATGTAAAGGTTGCCACGTTGACGTAGCAGTAGAAGATTCTCTCAACGTCTCTCTAGGACAGCCTGAATTTTTATCAAACAGCAACAACAAAATGCGACTCATCTGCCTCTTAAGCAGTCACTTGCAGGCACCGGGATGCAATGTACTCCAGGAAAGCAGATGCTGATGTGCTGATTGTGTCTACCGCTATTGCAGAAGCCAAAAAGGGTTTTGAGGCAGTCTTGATTTGTGAAAACACAGATCTGCTGGTTCTTCTGATTGCACTTACTCCACCGAACATCTGTTTGAAGATGATCACGCCAGAAACAAAGACTCACCCAGACAAGATTCACTACATTGGAGCTATTCAAGATGATATAGAGGATATGAAGGACTTCCTTCTGATTATACATGCCTTCACAGGATGCGACTCAGTTTGATCCATTTATCGGAGAGAAAAATCGACTCTTACAAAAAGGTGCGCACCGATAAACAGCTCAGAGAAAAATTACGTGGATTCAATAATCCTCATTCATGTGCTGATGTTGTGGCTGATTCCAGTAAGGCTTTTTTCAGTCACTATATGGGTCAAGAAGTAGCGGAGACTTGGACATCTTGCGTCACCAGCTTTATATGAAGACAATTGCCAAGCAACCACTGCATGCACAATTCAACTTAGCTGTGCTTCCTCCAACATCAGCAGCCGCTCGCGAACACACTCCCAGAACCTTTTACCAGGTGCAGCAATGGCATGGTGTTAACACGGACCCACTGCGCTGGGGATGGAAGATAGTCAATGGTAATTTGCGTCCCATACCAACTTTAAATATCAAAGAACTGCTGCGTCTTGTTTCTTGTTGCTGCACACACGACTGTCGAAGAAGCTGTGAGTTTCGCAAAAGTAGTTTAACATATTCAACAATGTGTGCATACTGCGTGGGACATGCCTGCAGCAACTGGAACGTTGAGGATGAAGTTCCATATCAATTTAAATTACTGAGACCAATCATTGTCTTCAACTTGGCGCAAGAACGAAGTTTGTATCTTAATTCAGAGAGAAGATATTCTCGTTTAAGGAAAAATATGTGTTTGCGCCTGGACGCCAAATTGATGACGTCATAACCCCAAAACCCTTCGCGGGATTCTTTGGGACTTTGTGTGGGTAATACAGGAGAAGTAGTACTACATGTTGAAGAAGGTTTCGTTTTGTTCTTTTGAATGTCTAGGTAGACCTCGGAATATGGCTAATTTCACTAGACTAGTGGTCAATTTGGATCGTTCCAATTATTGCAACGTGCAAGCATACTCACAGTCAGTCCATTAACGCAAATATAGTTTTGTGTTGAACGTAATGCTCACGTATGTTTAGGCAATACACATAAACTTAAGGAAGGACTTTACATACTCTCTCGACTGACGAACCACTCCTAACACAAGAATGCTTTTATAACCGATTCATAACGAATTAAATCATGAGCTCATTAAACGACAACTTAATTAATTTTAGTTTAGATAAACTAACAAATACCTAACATTCGCAGCTTTGGGTAATCTGAGAACAAATACAGATTAACGCGTACATGATTTATAGTTACGATTCATTTCTCTTATTCTTTTTTATTTTATTGGGGCTCACCTTCAGGAGGAATGGTTCCGGCCAAATGGGCCATTTCAACCAGTCAATACAAGTATTATAATATGGGCATTAGAACTGATTTTCAAACACGCTTGCGTTGCGTATTTGGCTTGCGATTTGGGTGAATAGCCAATTGAAACTCGTGTTACACCACCTAATATAACAACACCATGTGTTTCAATTGGCTATTCACCCAAATCACAAACAAAGCACGCAACGCAAGCGTGTTTGATAATCAGCCCTCAGTAATAAAGTGAATGAGTGAAAACTGTACAAAATGTAGCCTTTTAACAACCGGAGCACGTTTACCTTCCTTCCTTTTAGGATTATAGGCATTTCACAGTTACAACTCAATGCACTACGTAACGGTTAATCAATTATCCGACAAATACTGCAACAGAATCGGACCACCGTTACTTGCAGAAAGGATTCGGAATTGTGAAGCACTTATAACCCGAAAAGGAAAGAAGATATCCTTACATTATAAGTTTCAAGATTCTCTTTAATTGCGGAACACATGTAAAAACACAATATAATTTAACCTAACCTAATATAAAGTTAATCTAAAGACGGCTGAAAGTAACTTAATTAAGTTATCGTATGCGTAGCTAATATAACCTTAACCGAAAGTTAAAAAAATTGCAAATAACTATAAGTAGATAATTTACTGTTCTTTATAAAGAATTAGGTTTACTGTCTTTTGTTTATAAAATATTTTCGATTTGTATTTTATTGTTGTTTTGTATGTTTACGTTTTTTAGAACGAACTCTAGATACTTTCCCTAATGGCATAATGACCTACCTTAACTGAACTTTCCCCATATCTAACATAAAGGCAAGAAAGTAAACTTGAAGCAACTATTTTACGTTTCTACCTGAACTATTATATGAACCTAACCTAAAATATGGTAAGTGACAGCATGATGCGGAAGAGATCTTGAGTCCAAACTATTTAGTGACGTAATATCTTTCTGGAGCATTTTGCCACATCTGCTACAATTTCGTAGTCAACTATACCTTAATTACTAATTTTCTGCCTCTAGGATCTCGTATAGATTGTGGGTTTATTTTAAACAACTCCTACGTTAATTAATGAATAAAACTTTTACAGCCAATATTACTGTTGAAATTATTTTCATAATTTGATTGGAAACAGATCTTAACAAATATAAAATCTTCTATCATTAGAAAGCTCTTACTTGATGCTACTACTACATAATCCTTAAATGTTCAAAAATTTATTCAACTGATATGATTACATGAATTTGTGACATTCCAATAGAGAAAGATTTAACATATACAGGTTTTATTTCTAAGTATCTTGATATGTATGTGGCTTATTTAGCTTCATATTTCTACAGAAAATGCGCGAACAAATTACTAAAATTTATCCTATGGAACTCTGCATGGCCTTCTGATGGTGACGTCATATTTGAGCCGTTAGGCCTTAGTATCTTTGGCTGAGCTCGGGTGACCTACAAAGCATAGGTCACTTCGGGCTCGGGTCGTAAATTTTTAAATATACAACGATATTTTTCGGGCCTAACTTTGTAAATATACTGTACAACGATATTTATCGGACTGTTCTTTAGGGAGAACTTTCCAAGCACATCTAAATTTGTTTCTTCAGTAAAACAGGAGACGCCCACACTAAAAATCTGATTATCACTGTGCAGTGGAGAGAAAAACTAACTGTGTAGTGGTGAGAAAAACTAACTGTGTAGTGGAAAGAAAAACTAACTGTGTAGTGGAAAGAAAAACTAAAAGTAACAGAAATAAACATGCTTAGATTGTCTGTGAAAGTACTGTTTCTTAAATGAATTAAAAGAACAAAACTATTCAGAACAAGTTGTCTTGCTGTTTTTATATTTTCAAGACAATGTCAGTTTATATTTTAGTTTTCTTTCTTTCTTCCTTTTTTCCTTTGCTGATTTCGGAAACATTTCTTTCACAAGTTTTCCACAAAAATATAGCATTCCCATTTTCACTTGCAAAAAGAGGAGTTAAAAACACTTGCCGCAAATTAAACCTCTAATTGTTGTAAATAAAAATACAATTTTGCGTTAATTATTAACTATCTGTAATTCGGGCTTATTCCAGGTTCATTTGATTATCACACGGGCTCGGGCCTAAAGGCTAAAGATCGGATAGAGCCTCACATTATAAATTCACTGCTCGGGCCGAGCCGGGCTAAATATTCTGACTCGTGCAGACCTCTACTACAGGGTGACTAACTAGGCATGGTACCACGACCAAGACTAAAGCCCAGGAATCGAGACGAGACCGCGATACTGTGCATCAAGACTTACTCGAGACGAAACCAAGACCGAGACTTGCCTCTCGAGACTATAAGCTTTATTTTCATTAATGTCGGTAATATTTGTTGGTGTTGTTTCATACTAGAAGAAGTCATGTGACAGTTCCATTCTGATAAATTTTATTTAACATATTATATTGTAGTTTAAAAATAGGGCTCTAAGTCATATTAGTAGTCAAGTTGCTAGTGCCAAACTATTTTCTATTGTCTTTCAATGACAATATAAATTGTTGGAGATTGGGTCGGGGACGGATAAATACAGACATTTATTTTCTTCTGCTAATTTTCGTCTCCATGCTTTCTCCCTGCTGATGGTTTTTTACTTCTGTTGACACTCTCCCATGCATTTATATCAGCCTCTGCTAGACTGATTCCGTAAAGCATACGTCAAGAAGTTAAACTGTCTCAATTGTAATATAGATCTTTTTTTACACCATTTACTTATTATATTTTACAAAATGGAAATATTTTGCAATACTAACCTTTACCTTAGAAAAGATTGAGACAATCTAATGTTCTTTATAGATAAATATGTGTATTTCTATACGTATATGGAAACCAGTAAGTCGGCGCTCAATCGCGGGACCTCTCGAACGACAACTCAGCAACCTTTGTAGCCTTAGTAGTTCCTGAGTCGAAAGTTGTCGACAGACGGACATAGGGGGGATATAAGATTGTACATAGTATGCCTTAGACACAGTAAAGTTTGTTTTAACCTATTTACCTATGTTTTTCTAGGATTGTTGCAATGACATTTTAATCTGATAACACGGCTTATTTGAAATGCATTTTGTGTTTATTTCAGCTTATAAGATTCGCAATACGATTTGAAAGTAACGCCTACCGGAAACACACTTCACTCTTCTCTTCTTGCTTTAAAGTATGGACGTGCAGCTCTAAGTTATACATATGAATTGGTTCTTTTAATTAGTCCAGAGCAGTATTGTAAACTAACTGATTTGTATGATTGTGGAGTTCGATAAATGCTATTTTCAATTTCTTTGTATTTGATTATTTCCTTGTACAAAAGTTCACAATATAAATAAATAAATATATATACATATATTTGCCACGTAGACCTACTGTACACTGTTTAAAATTTTGTTAACGTTGCTAGGAATTCGCAGAGAAGTTTTACAGAATCTTTAGTATTTCATTTCGTTCCACTGTAATGGAGGAAAACTCAGAGATTTTTTTTGTATGATTATCTGGATACTTTTCAGTTCTAGTTCTGCACATGCGCAGAACGAAAAAACTGTTTCTTATCGAGAAAGCTGTGCATGCAATATTAATCAAGAGTTTGCTACCGCCATTTTGTCAGTTCTTATTTTGGTAGAAATGGGAAATATTTTGATTGATTAAGCATTCCGAATCCTAATTGACAATTGCATAAATGTTTAAAATGTGGCGTAAGTCGTGGGATCAACTTAGTTTATATCGGGATTCAACCAACATAATTCTAACTCTCTATACTGTGTTGCGAAGGAGTATTCTGTTCGCGTTTTATATAATAAGAAACAACTATAAAGGCAAGTATGTTTTTATTATTATCCTGTGTTTTTGAATCGTGTGGTTAGCTTTTCTAGATTGTTCGTCTTACGTTTTTATTTATGTCTAACTAATTGCTATGTAAAAGCTAACTAATTTGGAATATAGTTCAGCATACATGAAGAATACTTTATTCTCTAATGAGGGAGATATATTACGCAAGCTTTCTGTGTTCTAGCTATTGTTCTTGTCTGTATGTTGTGGGTATAGATATCTTTGCATGCTTCGTCAATTGTAAATGAATGGAGTCCTTCTCGTTTACTGCTGAATATAAATATATGTGTTAATTAGATGAGATGTATTTATGTCGGAACTAATCTAGTTTAAAGACTACTAATATTATTGTACGGATTATCTTTTGGTGCCTTTCATTTAACGTAGCATACTGTTTTCTTTTAACTGGAAATTTAGAACAGTCAGTATGATCCTGGACTTTTTACTAAAAAGAACGTATCAAATCTTGTTTAGACGTCTGTTTTTTATTCTTTTGCTCCGACATTACTGATAACTGTATGGTGGATGTCTTTTATTTGCCAAATTACTGAAAATTCCCAGGAAGCTATACGATTGCCTAACTTTTCTCAGGAATGTTTCGGAAAATCTTTAACAGTACACGTTCATTTATTTCTATAAATCTGGTATTTAATTTCGACTAAAATGTAAATTTTTCATTTTAAACGTAACGGTTATTCAGTCAATTTAAATATAATTTAGAAATAGCAAAACTTAAATGTTACGTATACCAATTTCGCAATTTATGGTATAACATGGATACGTTTCTATAATTGAAATATTTTCATGTATCTCACTTATTGGTATTCTCTATATCCTAAGTAAAGCTTAATATTACTTTAAAATCGTAATGTTTTTATCTCTATTTGAGAATATTATTTCTAATTTAAACCCCAAATTAACAAGTAACAAACTTTGTTAATATCATGTTAATATTCTTGTCTTGTACTGAGATCGGAAAGCCTGCGTACCCATTTCAAACAAGTCAGGGAACAGAAACTGTTTAAAGTTTATCGTCTTTCGAGACTCTTGAGACGAGACCGAGACCAACGTGTCGAGACGAGATTGAGGTTTACAGTCGAGAGCGAGACCAAGACCAAGGCAGGAATATTCTGGTCGAGACGAGACTAAGACCAAGACTATCCTAAAAAATTCGAGACAAGATCGAGACTGATGCTAGTCTCTTCTCGTCTCATCTCGATAACATCCCTATGAATAACTGAGTTGTCTTTGTTACTCTTATTAATGTCCTAAAAGAGCTGGTGAACTAAGGATGGGGCCTACAGATTTAGGTAAAGTGAGCTGCGAACTACTCCGTTAGTTGGATCCCGGCGGTAATTGAATCCATAACCAGTACCTAAAGCGAGCGTTCTAACCTCTCGAACACCCAAGGTCTGGGCAACTGGGAACTTTGAAGAATGCGGTCTCTAGAGGGTCACAAGTTGTTTGCGTTGTATGTCCTCAATTATTTTTAACGCGTCTAAAATATCCCTTAACTCAATTGTTCGTTTATCCTTCAGCTTCGCAAACCTGATACATGCAGAATCAGTACAGAAACCGCTTCGGGATAAAGGGAAGAGTGACGCAAGAATTCTACTTACAAGAGAAGTGATATCCATGTTGCGAGTGACTCTCTTTGTGTCACTATGGCGGAAGTGTTTCCTTTGTAATAAAATTAAGAGACTTAGTATCCTCTCTTCCGCCATAGTGACATACAGAAAGTCACTCGCAAAATCGATATAACTTCTTTTGTGAGTAGAATTCTTGCGTGACTCTTTCCTTTACTCCGAAGGGTTTTTTGTAATGATATATCTTACTTTGTAAGGCTGCCTTTTTTTTTTGTTAGAAAAAAGTACATAATCTTCATACTAAAGGTCGATTTTGGACCGTGGTAATCTCCGTATCTCGAAAATGGTAACTCATACTTTAAAAAAAGTATTTTTTTTTATCACAACGGCGCCCGCAATTGACCCCAGAACCCCCTAGTACCAACCATTTGGGGCTAAAGCAAAAATACAAAGAATGACAGACACACTTTTCGATCATTTGTGAAAATTCTGTGATTCGGGTAAAAAAGAAGTCATAAATTTTGAATCCCTTCACCGATTTTGACGTGTGATACACCGTTTGAAATGTATTGAAGCGTAGATTATCATTCCGTAAGTTTTGGCCGCTTATATGGTTTGGGGTCAGTGCTATCATCAGAAATGTTAAATTTCGATTTTTTTTTCCAACGCCCTAGGTGGTCCCAAAAGGTCCTACCGACCCAATTTTTTTATGTGTCAGTATGGCAAAGATCTTTCAAATGCAAGTTCAATCATCAAAATCGGGCTTATAGGTCGCTAGATCCGAAATTTGCTGTACATATGTGAGTGCCGGAAACGGACTCGTTTGTGAGAGTCACTCGAATAACTACCGTTCTTCATGATGTTGTGTGAAGCAAAGGATTATTTTAGAGGGGACGTGGGGTCCGTACTCTTGAAGTCCAGACTTTTATGTAAAGTGTGTCGACTTTTACTAATAAGTGTAAGTCAGACCCGCGTTGCACCCCGACGAAGCCCATAGACTCCTCCGAAACCAAAATCCTGCATAGCTGCCGGTATGTAAAATTTTATGGTCCGCCGTGACTCAGTAGTAGAGAGTTCAGCTCTAGGGCGTGGGGTCCTCGGCTCGATCCTAACTCATGCCATGGATTTTGTGGTGGACAAACACCGTGTGTGTGAGTTCTCTCGAGGTTCTCTCCTTTCCTTCCACTTTCTTCATTCCGCCATTTCTTTCATCATCATCCATTCGGCCTGAGACAAAATTTGTCTAAAGGCCTTAACTAAAAATTCAATTTAATGAAAGATTTCATAACATCAATACGCAACGCACACCGTTGCTTTTGCATCTACGTTCAGTGTGGGGAAAACGAGTTAACATATTTTATTTCGCATAACTTATACTTTGATTCCGTTTCAGTTATACTTAATTCTGTACCATGTAATAATTAATAATACCATGTATATTAATTTTACCAGAAATCACTTCAATGTATTTCGCATATGTATCGAAGGACTAACAGTAATATCCATTTTTGTGACCTATTGACAATTTTTTTTTGTGTGTTTGGAAATACTTTTTATTCATTGTTGTTGATAAATAAATCATATTTTTTTTTAAAAAAATCGTAACGTTATGGAATACTTTATATTAGTGCTAAATTTTCTGCCCATGTGGAAGAAGATCAGAATGTCGAGTTGGCAATGATGTCCTACTCACTCACCAGGCATCCACCACAACGAATGAACTCTCAATTTCTAGTTCGATCACAAAAAGGTAGAAACGGAGAGAAGAGAGAGATCACCGGAATAGATAGATGGAGGGGAAGAGTGTGAGAGAAGTGAGGTTTACGTGGAAATGACATGTAGGTCAGCGGAAGATCCGTTTCAAAATAAGGGTGAGATCTGGATGAAGGTAACAAGAAAGACAAAAAGAACAAACGAACAATTTGTTGCGATTAGCGCAAAAGTGGATATTGAGATAATCCATCACTCTAAAGTACAATAATTATATGATCCATCTATATATACACTGATATATCAATATATTAGAGACAGCAATACAGTGAATATTTCCAGTTCGTTCCACCGCCGTAAATGCGGCAGGAATACGCATGTGTTAAGACAGCCATGCTCCTTGGTTATGAGGGAATGTAATTATGGAAGCTATGGAGCGGGGACCAGATTTATTACCATTTCATCGTGGGTAAGTTGTAGGAGCCAGAAGGCTCATTTCCCAGGTAACCAATACTCTTCCATTTTATCGGCAATAATGCATTGCAACGGTAGACAAGAAACATGTGAGTTCTGGATTTTTTTCGCCAATAGCACAACAATAGTGCGGCTCTTCGTAGGTGACACAAGAAGGTCATCTTACCAGCGATTGACAAGAATGGAATTCACCTAACGAAAGGAAACATTGCGTCATTTCACGACCCAATTGAGCATTAGTGCATCTCAACCTACGCACTGGGAGATTCCGTTTGCTTTGCTGCTCGTCGTCTATCAACATGGATATCCAGTGCTGTATCCCGGGCTATTGAATCTGTTAGGGTCCATCTACCTGTCTCCTGTGCAGGGTCGTCTTAACATCATTGTTGGCCCCTGGACAAAGCAATTTACTCGGGTCCCTGTTACCTGCACAGACAGCCATGGAAACGGTAAATAAAATTAGATCGTTTGCAAAATTCATTATTTGTAAAATAAAACTGCATTAAAAAAAACGTTTATCTAATATCATAAATCATAAGTTTCAACACAAGCAGTAACACAAACATTAATGATGTCTGGGATTTATTTTTAAAATTCGAATCCGATTAAATATATTTGTTTAAATATTAGAAAACAAAGCCCAATAAGGACTTCGTATCTTGACTCGTAAATCTAAATTGATCCCAACATGAATTGGTAACTCCAATACTTATCACTTTTACATACCATTGCACTAAACAGCAGTTTATCAAACTATGGCACGCGTACCAGTACTGGTGGACGAACCTTTGGATACTGGTACGTGAGTTTAGTGAAAAACAAACAATAAACGTATAACTAACCTAACACATTGTTACTGATTTAACGAGGAAATATCTAACGTCCAGCCCAAGATTATTCAAACTTGACACATTCCTAATCAAGCACATGAAATATAGAAACAAATGTTATAGGCCTACTCATCACAAATTTAATTTTAGCGCCCCAGGATAAAAAAACATACTGCAATGCTGTGGGTAAATGTAAGAAGAAAATAACATTTAATTCTTTTTTCACTAAATTTTGGCCACTTGTTTTTTTATCTATAGAGTTATTATAGTTTCTTCTGCCTAAGTTTAACCTATTGGAAATAAAACAGAAGAAATAGTGAATTAATTTAATTGAACATTACATTTCAAATATGAAAGTAGATAACACTAATATCGTTCTGGGTCGAATATGACGTACAAAGTTTACATATGAATCTCCCATTTATAATATTTTGCATATCTGTTTGGCTCATAATCACTACAGAAAATCACGCACATTCTCCTACAGTGTTAAAATATTAGTTATAGTTTTACCTAGGTAAAATAACCCATTTCTCCCCAATCTGTTATGGAATATTTTATTAAAGTTTCACTCTGTTCGATCTCTAACAACTTGGACGAAGAACCTGGGTCCTCAGAAATTATTTCATAGGATTATTGCGTCAATGCAGCAAGTTTTTGTTTCCAGTGGTTGGAAAGATTTAAGCAGAGCGTTCAGTAATAGAACATTTTAAATAATTTCCTGATCAGTAGCAAACAGATTTTCTTCAGGGGTAGTTCAGGGAAGTCTGGTATAAAATATACTGGGTGTTTCAGAAAAAAGTGTATTCCTTTCGGGAGATGATTCCTGACATAGAAACAAGTTTAAAAGTTTCTATAAACATGGTGTCTAAATCCGCTTCGTTTTCGAGATACAGTGTTTGCAACTTGGAGCCCAAAATTGACTCCTTACAATGGTAAATATTTCACCATAACTCTTAAACGATGCACTAAAATAAAATTTAGTTTCCGGGAGGTGATTTGTATCAACACAGTGGATATTAGGAGTTTAGAAAGTGATGTCATTGGGTGGTCTGTGTTGCCAACCTGCTATATCGTTTATTTTTTAAGTGACATTACATCTGTTTATTAGATATGTGACATCCGCTAGTGATGGTAAACATCATATGTAAAGCACAGAACGCAGTGTGGCAAATTGCCCCTTCTTTTGAAGAAATGTTGCAATTTTTCATGCCTAAGCTGGTATAACATTCACAGATTGCAACACTGTGTTCCGTGCTTCTCATAAATATGTTGTTTACCATCCCTAGAGAATGCCATACATCCAATAAACATACGTAGTGTTATTTGAAAATTTTTAATGCTATACGAAGTTGGCAACACTAACAACCTGATGACAGCGAGTTTTCACTCCTGATATCCACCAAGTTATTAAAAACAAATATTCGCAAACAAAATTTACGTTGAATGACTTCCTTTCTGAATTATTGTTATTTATAATTCATTTTCTTGTTATTTGTCGACTTTGGGCACTAAGTTGGAAATCCTGAATATCCAAAACGAAACGAAATTCTACCTATGTTCATAGGAATATTTTTACATGGTTCAATGTCAGGAATTACCTCCTGAAAGGAATGTACTTTGTTCTGAAACACCGTGCATACGGGGTGGCCACAAAAAGGTCGCAACTACGTTATTTCACCACTGAAAGTTTCTTTTAATTTCGAGGAGGATGCATCATTGTTATAAGTTTAAGCGTGGCGTTCCATTGTCGGTGTTCTAGCGATAGAACTTTAATATTCGTAAACAGCTACACAGGCCAAGTGAAAAATCATTGCAAAGGTTCTTTGCTTCTCTATATATGTAAATATTCTTATTCATATTCCGAAATTTCAGCGAATAGTTTGCAAGAAGTCGCGTTTGAAACTTTCACTTATTATTAACTAGAAATTCGGAAATGAGGTAATATTTTCTCGCATTAAAGTTTGTAACGCGTTCATCACCTTTCATAGCAGAAAATAAATTTTGGAAGGATCACTGTGATAGTAAACGTTCCAAGTTCCTCAGTATGGGTGAAGTGACAAAACATTCTATAAATACCCTTCCATTCTCTTGACAAAGGTGTTATTGCTTTGAAATTTGAGCCATTACTTTCTGGACCGAACTTAATATTCTGAAATAAGACATTAATTTACCCCTTCTAACGTTAGTTAAATGAGACAGCACTAATTCCAGAAGCCTATTTCTAATCTATATGGCTGTTACTTGATGTTATTATCGTTTAATATTATAAATTATTATCTCACTTCCGAATTTTCAGTGTATAGTATACAACGGTTCTAAATGCGATTTCTTGAACTCATAAAAATTCCAAAATAATAAAGCCTTTCTAAACAAAATCAAACCTTTGAAACAATACGTAATTTGTTCCATGTTCTCAGGTAAGAAAACTGATCAATTTGCACTAGTCAGGAAAGAATGAGGTAGCAGATTTAAATTTCTCATAGTCATGCTTCCAAGAATACTTAACTTTATCAAAGAGAGGGATACCCTGAAGCAATTCGACTGTTGGGGTACCCTGTATAGTCCCCACATAGCACGTGAAATTTCAGGAATGCTGTATTTAGATTCACGATGGGCGTAGTATGTTTCCAAAGACATGAGATCAAATAAAGTTCCTACAGCATCTACTCTTAAGAGTATTAAAATGATATTTTAGATTCGGATATCCCCTTAGGATTCTGATCAAAATATTACGAAAGCAGAAGTTAACAATAGTTCAATGTGCACATTACGATACAGACTGTAATTTAGATACTATCCAGATAGATACAGATAAGGATTGAATTACTTTATATGCCATAATTAATTAAGATAATCTTGAAATGGCCTCTTGTATGTGCCAATACCATTGGGATGGTCTTATTGTGAATACATGTTTATTAACTAATGAACAGAGGTTATAAATATATTTCTATAATGTGTACATTTAATAATTTTAAGATAGAGATTATATGAACTTATTTGTTACATGTTATACAATTGGAAATATATAACCAGTATCAAAATTGTAATGAACAAAAATAAAAAAAAATGAAAGGCCTCTGAAGGAATTTCCAAAATATTTATTTCAGTGATCTTCACAATAAAAATGTATACGGAACTACTTTAGCTAATTCTTAAATTGTCTTTTCAGTTGAGAGTTATTTTAGTTAAAAACAATGCTCAGTCTGAGTATTCCTATCTTAATCAATTCTATTTTATCTTTGAATTACGAATATAATTATGATAATACTAAGTAATGGAGACTGGTAATAAAGTTCGGAATTTGAATAAAACTACTAGTAATATAAAATAAAGACAAGATAATTATTTATAGATATTGCCATTAGAACTTCTGAAGCTAAGTTTTCCACGTACGTACCTATCTATTAGTTACTTACTTACTTAAGGCTTATGGAACTCGCAAGTTCATCGTCGGAGTAGCAAACGTTCGCCATTGGATTCTATTCTCAGCAATATCAAGCCAGTATTCATCACAAACACCTACTTTCGAAGATCCCTTCTAATATTATCCTCCCAACGTCGTCTAGGTCTTCCTAATGGTCTCTTTCCATCCGGTTTACCAACTACGATGGAATATAATCTTAGTCGTCGCGATTTCATTATTCTTATAACATCCGGTGAGTCGTAAAGTCCGGGAAGTACTTCATTACGCAGTCTCCTCCATTCTCCAGTCATCTCGTTCCGTTTCGACCCGTATATCTTTCTCAAGACCTTGTTTTCAAACACTCGTAATTTATGTTCATCTGCTAGGGTCGTACTCCAACTTTCGCAAACGTAAAGTATTACCGGCAGAATAACCGTTCTGTATATTTTTAATTTCAACTTTCTTGATATTAATCGCGAGGTTAGGAGTTTCTGGACTGAGTAGAGACATGCGTTGCTTGATGCTAAACGACTTTTTATTTCTCCTGTTACCTCGTTTTTGCTTGTTACATATGATCCCAAGTATTTAAAAATTTCTTTACTTTTTCTATGTTCTCATTCTTAATTGTTATGTATCTATTTGCTTCATTCCCAGTGTTTCGGATTGTTATCATGTATTTTGTTTTCTCTATGTTTACCTGTAGACCTATATCATCGCACGCCTCTACTAAGACATCGGTGTTATTTTGTAGTGCATCTATATCAGCATTTCTCAAACTTTTTCATCCCCGGACACCCTTTCACCATGTCTTCTAGCTGGCGAACCCCTTTCACCATGCTTTCTAGCCGGCGACCCACAATTATTTTATTTTGTGTAATATTTGATTTTCATTTCAAAACATAAGTTTATTTCCTGTATTTATAATAAATATCCTATTTATATTATCCAAAACTATTCAGCAAAAAACATTATCTTTAGCAATTATTAAAAACGACAAACAAAATAAAATGCTTTCTTTGAAATTTATTAGTTTAAACCAGCAAAAACCCTAGTAAAATTATTTATTTTTCACTTTATCCCGCTGCCCCCTCAGGAGTCACGACCCTCAGGTTGAGAAACGCGGATCTATATCGTCCCCTATTAAATCTAGATCATCCGCGTATACAAACAATTGATTCAAGCCATTCAGTGTTAGTCCCTTTTTGTCATCTTTTATTTTCTGAATCGCATATTCTAACGCAAAGTTAAACAAACACTAATGGTGACAAGGCATCACCTTGTTTGAATCCGTTGCGAATCTCAAAACTATCTGACATATAGAGATCCGTAGTCTGTTTAATGGGTCACTGAGAGTAAGTCACATCTTTACTAGTTGAACAAATTTTTGGGGGAATTCCAAATTGTTCCAGCATATTGTATAGGTTTTTTTTTCCTTTTGATAGAGTCATATGCTTTCTTAAAGTCAATGAATAACTGGTGAACAGTCCCATTGTATTCCCATTTTTTCTCTAAGACTACACTGCAAAAAATAGCTGTGTTAATTCAACACAGTGCGGTGTCCCAGCGTGACTACCACTTTTTGTGTGTTAAATCAACACAACAACGGTGTTGATTTCGGTACTGGGAGAAAAAATAATTACGGCTGCAGCGAGTTTTGAACATGGGTTGCCCAGTTAGAAGGTGAGCGTCTTACCGACTTGTCTAAATCGTCAGATAGAAAATGCACTAGATGCAAACGATATTTAGGAACACCACTAGAATTAAACGACTACACTATAGATTTAAACAGTGTATGGGTTCAAATATATGTTGCTGAATCCCCAAAACTAACTAAGTTACTTGCACGACTTATCCCATGGTTTAATCACTTCCTATTTATCAATTGAGAACCAGAATTCCCATTCAATGAGAATTCTATTTCTATGAAAGCCAGCAAGATGGCGACAGCCAAACACTTCAGCAGCATTACTGCTTTGTTATCGTAACAACATGTCAAATGCTGCGCTTGCTTTCATAGAAATGCAACATATTCTCAGTAAATGGGGATTGTGATTCCTAATTGACCAATGGAAAAGTGATTAAACCATGGCATAAGTCGTGAGAGTAACTCTGTTTGCGTTTGAGGTTCAGCAACATTTTTTTATCCTCTATATTGTTTCAATCTACTACTTTTTCTGTCTGATGATTTAGTGAAGTCGGTAAGACGCTTAACTTCTAACTGAGCAACGCATGTTCAAATCTAGCTGCAGCCGTAACTTTTTTCTCCCAGTACCGAAATCAACACTGTGTGTTGTGTTGATTTAACACACAAAAGTGGTAGTCACGCTGGGACACCGCATTGTGTTGAATTAACACAGCTATTTTTTACTGTGTAGCCTTAAAACGAAAATCTGGTCCAACGTGAATCTATTTCTTATAAATCCACATTGGTGATCTCCAAATATTAACATTTCAGCAACGTATACACTTAGGCGAGTTAGCAGTATATTACTCAATACTTTGTAACACGTTGGGAGTAACGAGATTCCGCGGTAATTATTACAGTCCGATTTATCACCTTTTTTTATATAAACCGGAACTATTATTGAGGTTTTCCATTCCTTTGGAAGCTCCTCTTTCTCCGTAGAGCGTTCATCAATTTATGGAGTTTCTTGATTAGTGCCGTTCCTCTCGCTTCAATTAATTCGGCTGGGATTATTATCTATTCCTGGTGATTTGAAAATTTTCAGTTTCTTTATCGGCATTTCGACCTCGATCTTGCTAGGTTCGGGTATCAACGGTTCTGCGATATAGATTTCAAATTCGTCTATTTGTTCCCCGTTGTGTACATTAAGAAGTTTGTCGAAATAATTTTTCCACATATCGATAATTTTAGTCGGACCTGCTTGCAGATCTCCGCGTTCACTTCTAAACATCCCTAACCTCGACTGTTAAACTTTCCTTAACGAGTTTACCTCTTTGTACAGATCGCGTATGTTATTTGTCTTCTTTTTTTCCCTTCATCTCCTGAATCTTCTGCGTCAGATATTCTCGCTTATAGTTTCTGAACCCGCGTGTGGCGTTGCGTTTCGCGTTACTGTAGTGGTTGGTATTTGCTTCGCTTTTATTACTTAGCCATCGTTGCCTTGCTTGTTTCCGTTCCTCATTAACCTTCATCAAACCTATTTGTTTTTTAACAAGTCGCAATGTGTGTAATATTAATTTTTTTGTCTCCGATATTGTAAATTTTAATCACAAGATTTACTATGCAATATTTTAGTCATTATAAGTAATTTAGTGTAAAAAGTGTACTTTATGTATCAAAGTTAGAGTATTTTAAAATTTCTGGTCAATGTAAATATGCTTTAAATTCCGTGAAACAGTTCTATTTTTTTATTTCAATCAGATGTAGGAATCGAGTGTGATATTAAAAAAAAAGTTCTTTCCTGAACGAAACTGGCAACTTTTGGTCTAAATGCGTGAAGTCTGAGGGATGATGTATTTCGGGGAACAATCTTTTGAGGGAAAGGAAGAGGAAGGTAGCAATCAGAACCTTAGTTGAAGTACCATCTCTACATTTACCTGGAATAAATGGAGTATACCTCAGCCAGAATAGCAGGCAACGGGACTAGAACCCATTTGCCTCCCCATTGCAGATTCGTAGTCCGCGACGTTACCGACTGGATCGCGAAGCAGTGTGGATGTAGTCTGAAGTCGGAGAGAAAGCTTTAACAGAGAGAGAGAGAGAGAGAGAGAGAGAGAGAGAGAGAGAGAGAGAGAGAAAACATTTGTATAAATGAAGTTGATAAATGAAAGTTGTGTAATCAAGTGGAAAGTAGTTTAGTTAACACCATATAACGAATGTACCTGCGATCCAGAGCTCAGACTTGTTGGATATCCATTTTTGTGGTGATTTCCTTTTAAGTCGTTGGTCGGAGACAGACCAAAGTCTGCTGGTACTTTGCTCAGCATCTTAGAGGATGGGTTCGTTTATCTCTGTCTCAACGGAGAATAATGGCTGTGAGAAACATGGACAATTCTCGCTCTTATCTAAATGCAGCAATCCATTCTGTAAATGGATATTAAAAAAAATGTTTACGGGTTTGACCTTCTCGATCAGCGACAAAGTCGTGGTTTATTGTTATTCTAAATTTAACATGTCATTTTCTTAGTAACAAAGTTCTAGTACGAATTGGTAACAGTGAAATAAGGTGTCAACATAATCAGACTCTTACGTAAGATGTTATATGTATAATTAATATACACAACCTCTGGATCATTCATTCTGGATCCAAACTTCTTCAATGCAAGGACCTATACCAGGAACAGTGACAAATTTGTTGGGTAGTTAAATGGTTCATTTGGATAAAGTAATAACCTACCAGCGAGATGATCCGAGTTGTATTCAGGCTCGTAGACAACCCAAAATCTTATCTTGTTAGCAGGGAATGTGTTGTTTAAATGTAGAGGGGCAACGCTATGACAGTGTTATACCATATTGTATATCTGGGTCATTTTCACCCGAAATAACTTTATTCTTGAAGTTGGTGCGTGACAATTTTTTAGAAGTTTAAACTGGTTGGAAAACTAGTTAGTATATGTGTATGGGTGTTATAAATATTTAAAAAAACAAAACAAAAAACTAATACTCTTAATTTACCAGGGGGCGTGTATCTTTTCAATATAGTGTATACCATTTCTTATTGTTTCTTAAGTTTGCGCAAAAGTTAATATCTCAAGAGGTAAAACAGATAGACACGCCAAGTAAGACCTGTTTTGTTGGTCTTGAAATGAACTTCGTATGATTCAAGTTTTGTTCTATAAATTCCAGTATGCTGATTTTTTTTTTTTTTGAAAACTAGATAAAAAATAATATAGAAAATCACTTAAGCCATTTTACTTACATTATGATGGCATGAGTTCTAATGATTATTTTTTTTTACTATACAAGAGGCAGTATATACAGTCTTAGAAAATTACTCCCTTCCCCCAGCAAGAACGTAAACGTGTTTTCTTTAAAATTGGTATTATATAATCGTAATGAGCCACCTGAAAATTTGTAAACTTTATGTTACGGAAAGTTATAAAGTACATATCTGGCGTAGAAATATGAACTTTTAGACTTTACTAATTTAATCACAGCAATTATGTAAAGATCGCCGGATATTGAAAATTGCGAATATATAGGCTAATAGATCTCAAATGGATGAAACGAAAAAAACTTATGAGTCGAGGAGGTCTTAAACATTATATGGCTGCCACGGATGAAACAGCTTACCGGGTCAAGTTTTGGACTAGGTCACCAGGTCTATGATTGAGACCCTGCCTGATCCGATCACCCGATTTCGACCAGGAGGGCAACGTAACGCATTTTATTTTTTATTCTTTCTTTATGACTTTCGCCATCTGAACAGCGGGGAGCGGGAACGGAGATTTTACTCGCCACAGCACCAACCTCAGTAACACACAAACGTATTTTCAACGTTGATTTTTTTGGTTTATTTTGTTGATTTATCGGTTGAAAAAGGCACGTTTAATTTGAAACCAGATTACAACAAAACGATATATATTCAACCGTTATTTTCAACTGACAACTGTGGTATAGATTTTGTTTCATGGGATACTGTCTAATATAATTGAATAACAATTATAATTGAAACATAATTAAATGTCATTAACTATTATTTTGTGTTCTCTTTTGTAAGATGGAAACAAGTTGAAATTCAAACTATATTCCAACGAATTTGATTTCGTTGAGAGGTCGTTAGTGTGACTTCTTTTTAACTGTTATATCAAACTCTGCAACATATAACGTTTCATATGTGTCTTTCTAAATTAATTGCATACGCTGAAAATCTTCTGGCACAAAAACTTTAATGAAAAATGAACTTTATATGATTATGCATGGGAACTTTATGTGAACCTACTAAAAATGTCAGTTTTTGTGTGCTCAATGTGTCTTTTTATGGGTCATTCCATACCAAATCAACTAATAAAAAATAATTTTAGACCTTAGGTTTTACAAATTGTGCGCTATTTGGTAATTGTGTTCTATGCATCAATATGATCAAAAACACAAAAAACTTTCATGTTTTTGTCACTTTTTGTTTGAGTTATAAATTGTTAAAAATAAAAAAAAAAGCCTAATTTTTCACGCATTTTGAAACCCTTTATAAGTCCGAAACTCAAAAACTATTTACCCTAAACACCTCAAACTTGCACCATTCGTTTCAGAATTTCAAGAGCTGTAATTTGGTAGGCTATATTACTTGATTTTATTAGACCAATCTTTATATTTTTAAAAAATAAAGCAAAACTTGTTTTTTGAAAAAATCAAAATCGAAATTTTTATTTGTTTTGAAAAAAATAAATGTTCAATGTGCTTCTGATTAGAATGTGTGTGCCAAATTTCATGATAGTATTTCAATGGGATCGTGTTAAAAAAATCTAACAGAAGTACAAAGTCACTTCTGCATAACGTGTATAATTAGCTTAAACGGCACTACGGATAATGACTTTTAGCGAAGAAAATTTTGTTTTTTAAAATGCGACATACAGTATCTTAATTTCAGTTCTATTGTAGAACAAACTAAGCCGCCATAGCTCAGTGGTAGAGCATTGGCGTAGCATACGGGAGGTCGTGGGTTCGATCCCAGCAGCCGACTCTCCTGAGTGAGTTTTTCCAGGGATTTTCCTCAGTCGCACCAGACAATTGTCGAGATGGCACCTTCAACATAGGTCTCGGTCGACAGCTTCCTGAATCCTATCCCCCTATTCAGACCTGAGCCTTAGATGCTTAAAGGCCATAAATAGAATTGAAATTAAAAAATATTGAACAAAACTAGTAAAAACTAATCAGTCCAACCTGATCTCTGTATTTTTTTTTTATTAAAGGCAGTAAGAACTCCTTCCCTCCCTCAGTCATATTTGCTACTACACAGGATCTTTCTGTCATACGTTGGAAGAGCCACATATCGTGTATATTTTGTACAAGAGGCATAGAACAAAACATTTCTGCTTTCTTTCTACTCTGTTATGATTTTTTGACAGCAAAAATGTGTCAGAAAATAATCTTCTGATGTTTTAAAATAACACGTGAGAATAGCAAAGGAGGGAAAAAGAAAATAAATTACCATCAACTTGGAAATTTTTGGGGCCGGAAGTGTCTCCTGAGGAAGAATAGATTAATTTTGAAGTTATGTTTTAATACAACAAGAAGAAAATATGTTCTACTTCAGGTTTAAAAGTTTAGACCGATCAGAATGCAAACAATGAAAATTTTTTCTTCAATTTCACAAGTTATAATAAATATATAACGATTCGTGGTATTTGGTGTCCTAGGTGAATTCGACGTCTTCCCTGGATGAATGGTTTGGTTTAGCTCGTCCATCGCTTTATGAATAAGAAGTCCTGGATCTGGTTCCCACTAAAGACAGTGAACGTAGTTGTTGGGAACTCACTTTAAACTGTAGGTTCCATCCTTAAGATGTAAATTTCATCCGTTGTGAATACTACCATCGGTTTGTCATTGTCTCGGGTGTGTTTCAGGGTAAGACTGTTTGAAGGATGTGCGAGGCTTGTTCAAAGCGATAGTTCTCTATTGAATAGATTATTTATTGCCCTAATAGGCAAAGAATGTATTCGGATGACTGACGTGAGGGCAAAGAAGAAACTGACTTGATTGGAGCAGTTGCAACGTCGCTATCCTCCTCTTTCTCTCTCTCTCTCTCTCTCTCTTTGTCCCTTATGTGTATTTGGTGGTGTTCAGACAGTGAAGACAGCTTTCTTTTGCGAATTACTACAACGCAGCGTACAGGGCAACAGTGTATACGTCTTATGACTAGGTATACAATACAACGACTCTTTCCTCTTGTTGGTAGGCAGGCAAAACGAAAGATAGAGTTATATTATTTCCTTATTAACAGTATATAGTTCTTCAGATTTAAGATGGACGACATACTTATCTTGAAAGCTGTTTGTAATTAAAATGTTTTAAATTGCTGAACACGTAGTGCTCTGTCATTGACTCTAGCTTGTTCTGGCGGCAGTAATGTAACTTGTGCGTAGCCATTTTTAAATTAGTTGGGTTAAAATGAAGTCCGTGAAACGTGAAATTTGTAAGCTTAAGTTTGAATTTCTATTACCAGTTAAATATTCAACAGGTTATCGTAATGAGTTGAAAGGTGATAATTAATTTTGGTAATCTATTACTTTTTTCCGGGTTGGAGTTACTGGTCTTCCACCAGGCGCCTCCCCAGGTGGCGGATAGGGGAATGCCGACCAGATATGGTGGGTACCGGAAATATTCCGGGGCGGACCAAAACCAGTACTGCTGCCTTGCAGTTAGTAGAGGGATCTACAAAGGCTAGGGGACGATAACCCCGAACAAAAATATCATGGTGAGGGGAAGCAGCATCACCATTACCACTCTGAGGCTGAAGATGAATGACATCGGCAAGGCTCAGAGATGGACAGAGGGCGACATCTTGAATGTCTACCTTTACTGCGAGGTCGTAGAGCTGACAACTCTACACCGCTAAAACATGTCAAGAAATAGTAACAGATGGTTCATGGATTCTCCTGGGGTAAAATATTCCGGAGGTAAACTAGTCCCTCATTCGGATCTCCGGGCTGGGACTGCTTCAGGGGGCTCTATGAACAGGATTAAGAAAGACCTTAGAATAGGAACGTGGAACGTACGAACATTATACCAAACGGGCGCTCTTCAGGTGGCGGTACACGAGACCGAAAAGTACGAGCTAGACATATTAGCGATACAAGAAGTTCGGTGGGAGGGTCAAGATAGTATCCCACAGGGCAAGTACACTTTCTACTACGGGGGAACACAGTCTCACGATTTCGGAACAGGGTTCCTCATTAAGAATAGTATCCTTCAGGCGGTTCAGAATATAGAGTTCGTAAACGAAAGACTATCGTACGTTACGATACGTACTCGATGGGGCAACACGGTTTTATTAAACGTCTATGCTCCGACCGAGGTGGCTACTGATAACGACAAAGATATATTCTACGATGAGCTAGAAAGGTTGTTTGACCGATTATCGAAGTATAATTCGAAAATTGTGTTGGGTGATTTCAATGCAAAGATAGGGAGGGAAGAAAAATATAGACCTACTATAGGCAAATACAGTCTTCACGAAAAGACCAACAACAATGGAGAAAGACTGATAACTTTCGCGATTTCGAAAAACTTACAGGTAAAGAGCACGTACTTTGAACACAAAGACATACACAAATACACGTGGGTATCTCCGGACGGCAAAACTCTCAACCAGATCGATCACGTATTAGTAGATAGACGAAGACACACCAACATAATGGACGTTAGGTCGTACAGAGGAGCGGAAGGTGATACCGACCATCAATTAGTGATCACAAAAGTAAGGGAAAAGTTATGCATCGCGAACAGAGAAAGCAAGGGATCAAAACAACTGAAATTCGAAGTGAAACTATTAAATAATCCGAGCATAAGAGCAGATTACCAACTCGAACTCTCAAATAGGTTCGAAATCCTAGCCGACTCGAGTAATAATAATGATGATATTAATAATGAAATTGATGTAAGTAAGATGTGGGAGGCAATTCGTGAAACAATTAAGAGCGCAGCGAAGGAACGCGTAGGTGAGAAGAAACAACAGAAAAACAAACCTTGGTTTGATGAAGAATGCATTAAACTTCATGAGGAACGAAAACAAGCAAGGCAACGATGGCTAAGTAATAAAAGCGAAGCAAATACCAACCACTACAGTAACGCGAAACGAAACGCCACACTAGGGTTCAGAAACAAAAAGCGAGAATATCTGACGCAGAAGATTCAGGAGATTGAGGAAAACGGGAAGACAAATAACATACGAGATCTATACAAAGGGGTAAACTCGTTA
>JAGDQP010004793.1:2191-31168 GCA_022664845.1 Lepisma saccharinum
TAAGAGAGTTCAAATAAACTTATTTGTAAATTGGCACAAATGCAATCACTTGTTTCGTAAGGAAAAGACCTAAGTACGTTCTGTTGCCTAGTGGCCGTAGCTCAGTTGGTAAAGCGTTGGCTTCGTTTTCGGAAAGTCATAGGTTCGTGCCAAGGACCGCGCTCATCCTGAGTGAGATTTTCCCCGGTTTTCCTCGGTCGCACCACACATTGGTGAAAACGCAAGAACTCGTAACTCGAAAGAGTAAAAAATTTTGTACCTTTGAGATATGAGCCTTTTTTTTTTATAAGAACTGAAGTACGAGAATTTGAAATACGCATTTTGCTCAGTTGACACAATGTTTTACAGTTACGGGATTTTGCACAGTATACAAGGAATTATAGGTCTTTAAAAACAGAAACCTATTGGAGATAAGGATAAGAGATTTTGCACTTTTGCTAAAAAATTTCATATGAGAAAAATAATGCAAAAAGTATTGAGAGTTAAAATAGAGATTAGCTCATCCTTAAATCTAACAATCAATTAGCACGCAAACAATACTAATGAACTAACAGAAAGACATGGGGACAAAGTACATACCCAAATTTTAGCATTTTCTTGAGAATCCCAAACAATCTTGAAGCCATATCGACTGGAATCAAAATTCAAGGTATTTCCAACTCGTGATATTATAAATGCTTTGAACTGGGAACCTATCTTTTGTGTCTGAAAAGAAATTGAAACAAAAATAAATTTCTTCAAAGTTAAGAACTGATGTTAGAAAAGTTGCAATTAATTTTTACTCAGTAAACCAATAGTCACCGATGCATTTTTTTACTTGAACTAACAGAAATCTTCTTGATTTTAATTCTATCTAGTAAGCTGGTTATAATTTCTCATTATACAATTATCACCAATTAGTTAGTTCGGTTAGATTTCCAGCATATTAAAATAAGTACAGTACAAAAGATTGAAAGTCGCCTAGTTCTGTGGAAGAAATTAATATTATTTTCGGGTATCATTAATTTACTTCTTTTAGCTGGGGAAAGAGATCCAACTATATTAGTTGATTACATAATATTAATCGAGATTTTAACAGAAATACATTTGTTACTAAACTCCTTAAAATTTCAATTTTTTTTTATATATTTACCAATAATGAACAATATTGAAAAACAAGATATAATTATTTTATTTCCTAATAGCATATGATGATTACCTGAGCTACAGTGTAGCGGTATCCATCATACTCAATCGAGAGATCACTGTTTAATTTGATTTTATGGTCGTCTTGATTCACAACCAAGTATCTGTCACACATTCCATTCAAAGAACACTGTCTATGCACTGCAAAGAAATAAGAATTATTAATTACTTTTATATTTTAGAACACAAAATTGATTTGAGAAATATAGTCCTTAAGAGGGCTCCTTTCACATTTTTAACACTTTTCAAAATATTTCAAAAACTAAGGGTACTATCAAAAATATAAGTTCATAGCGCACTAGAACTTACAAATTACTATGAGATACAATGGACAGCGATCTCGAAATCCTGTCGACGTCATAATCTTTGAAAACGTATCACTCATCAATGGACAAGATCTCAGGACGCTGTTACGGTACTAAAGTCTTAGGAACTCTCGTAAACAGATTTTGATTTAGTGATTTACATCACATGAATTAAGATTGAAAAACAACAGTTAATTATTTAAAAGTTGCTCGTGTTTGTGCATAATAATCAAACAACATATGTACGTGTTTCACACATCTGAATTAACTTTATATACTGTAAAATTTACTTACAAACAATTACGACACACGCACACACCAAACCTTTTATGACATTCCCAATTTAACTTTTGGCAGTTGACTGATTAATAACTTACTATATGACATGTTTTACATTGCCTTAGATTCTCTGTGATTTTACATACAACGCATTGTTTCGGATTCATACTCTGATTTGTACTCTGCCTAGCACCATCACTATCATCTGTACTTGCGTCGTCTTCTTGATATTCCATCGGCACCATGAAATCTGTAAACATATTTTTTGAGCTTGTTTCCTTGATTTTGAAGAGTCAGTCTTTTGCTGTCTTTTTGTGATTATTAATGCGATTTAAGGCTAACTTTCATTCATCTGTAGTTCTCCAAGTGGAAGGAATTCATCTACTTAAATGTGTTCTTGTTTTGTGGCTTGAGTTGCACTATGTTTTGTCAGTTCATATCACCACATGACCTGCATGCAAGCTGGTGGTTCTCTTCTCAAATTTAGGGACGATTAAGTTTCCCAAAGCTGTCCTTGGTTAAAATTAATGTAGAGGACTTGTAGGCTATGCTTATTTTGTCCGATTAGCTCAGGAAATCTTTTCTCAGTATAAGGACAATTCTTTGTTACGAACATACTGGTAAGTCCTTATTTATGGAAATATTTGATGATATTTACCCTTAAGTTTGACTTCTGATCTGTCTGTTCTTCTAACCTTTGCATACTTTATGCCAAGATTTCCAGTTTTGCAGCTCTGTACTTTTGCTTGATCTTCTAAAAGAAATTTCCTTTCAAGATTGAGTATGAAGCGAAGCTTGGTGTTCAGAAGAGCTATTACTTGCCTCAATACGTGCAGTTTTACTTGGTTCTGGTTCATGGCTTTCACTATTTTTGTCACTGTAGACTTTTAGGAAGCCAGTACATATTTCGTGAGATTTCCATCCTGTTCTATCCATTTCAGTAGATGGTTCTTTCATGTCGCGACTGACATTATAATTTGCATTATTACTTTCCAACGTCACAAAATTAGCTGCATGTAACGTCTCCACAGGAGCTATTGCTGAATCTAGTTGAGAAACTTGCCTCTGTATTGGTGGTGCTGCATATGTACATCATTCAGTGGGTTCCGTATCTGGTAGATATGCATTCTTGTTATTACTTCTACTATGTTGATCGTTGTTCCGTCTTTCGTATCTCGTATTCTTATCTTCTTTGTTTCTATTAGCATATTTATTGTCTTTATAGTTTTAAATTTTCCTCTATTACCGTGAATATTGTATTCACGTTGTTTGCCATAAAAATGTTGGTGTCTGTGTTCTCTTATGTTGTTTACAGTTTGCTGTGTCTGGTCTTGCGGGTTCCAAGTATCCACCTTCCTTGAATAATTTTAAAAAACACTCATTGTTCACGTTGCTTTCCCCTTAGTAACATTGGTGTTATAGCATTATATAAAACGCTGTTGGTTCCGTTATCATTAACTGTGGTAAATTGTGCCATCAATTCTTGAATTTTGTCGGTATAAATAAATCATAGCCATATTCGATACACTACTGCATGAGGCCTCTCCCCGGAGGGAGGAGATTGGTCTACTGCTCCCACACTGACCAGACGGGTTGGAAGAGGAGAGCCTGAGCTATCACTGTGATCGCCACTACCTTTTATTCATAGCAGCTCCCCAATTGCATCACGATGCTGGATGGGCACCGTTCCAGACATACACGCATTGGAAAAAGAATCTTGGCAGCGCCGGGAATCGAACCCCAGAACCCCTCAATCCATAGTCAGCAACGCTAACCACTAGACCAATGGAGCATTTTTGACAGTATATTACGAGATATGTTTGCAGTCAATCCTGGTCGCCTTTAATTCGCATTTTCGTGTCATATACATGTCTCATCAGCATTTCGTCAAAATTGTGCGTCCAATCATTTCTAAATCTCAGCCATGACATTGCAAAGTTACTAACGGATAATCTTTTTTCATTAGAACCGTATCTGAAGAATACATTCATTGTTTTCTGTTTCTCTGATCCTCGGCTATCGGGAAAGCTGGATTCATTTCTACATTGCTACGAGATTCCTCTCAATATACCACTTGGAATATTTGCTGCACTTCCGCTTCAGCTTCACTTCACTATTTGTGAGTACCACTTTTCTCTCTGACCACCGAAATGTCGACTTTTAGCAAGTTATTATCTTTACATTGGTTTTTAATTTGCTCTTCCGCGTTCTGGATTATTGCAACTTACTCTGTAATTTCGGTCAATTGTATATCACGTTCTTCAAATTTTATCGACAGTTTTCAGATGTTCATCTAATTTCATAGATGTTATTACTTCCATCACATCTTTTTGTCAACCGCACTTCGACCTTTAGCTAAATTTGCTAGTTTCTCATTTTGTATTGAAAATTTTTCTTCAAACTTAGTAGTTTAAACTCCAAACTTTTAATCAGAATTGTGATTGATTTCTTCTTATTTTCAATTTTCTTGCTGTTTTCGTGTCTCTTCCCTTTGTTTCAATATTTTTCTCTATCTCTTCCTTTTCTCGTTCTCTTTCTCCCTCAAACTCACTCCCCCCTCCTCTGTCTCCCGCAAACACATATACTGTTCATACATACATCCACTTGTTAAAATGGGCTCCGAAGCATTACGATTTATGCCTCATGCCGGGTTTAAACCCAAGACCACGCGTTCAGAAAGCTAGCGAGAGTCCTAGTCATTCGGCCAACCTATTTATTTATTATCCTACACCAGTTGATAAATCCCTTATTTTACTTTTAAACTAAATAAGACATCAGTCTGTAATAGTGACGAATCCAGAAGATTCGGATCTTCTTCTTATCCAATTTCGATTTCCAGTTAAAATCGGTATAATTTTAGTCATAATTATACACTTGTATATATACGAGGGTTGACTGAAAAGTTCTCGGCCTACCCATGAAACATTTGTGTAGCCCAATATTATTTATGCTAGTTACAGTACATATCTTTGGAAGGTTCCATACCAAATTCCTCACCAATATCTTTTTCTTTGTTTCAGGTATTGAAAAGTGAAGTGCAGAAATTGTCCATTGTTTGAAAAATGGATAAAGTGAGCAAACGTGCTTTTATCCAATATGTGAAAAAGGGAATGAGTGGACAGGACATCCACAAGAACATGATAAAAACATTAGGGGAGGATGCACCTTCCTATTCCACCGTTAAAAAGTGGGTGGCGGTATCCAAGAGGAAAACCCCTCTGTCCTAGATGCCCCTCGCAGTGGAAGGCTAGAAACTGCCTGTACGAAGGAAAACATCACAGGAATCCAGGATCTCGTAATGATGGACAGGCATGTGACAGAAAATTTCATGGCAGAGAAAGTGGACATATCTCAGGAACGTATTGGACACATCCTAACAATTGTATTGGACATGCACAAGGTGTCAAGTCGGTGGGTCCCGAGAATGTTGACTGTTAAAAACAAACGTGAGAGGCACGTCATGTCTGCACCAAACTTGACCATCCTTGAGGCAGATCCTGTGAAATTTCTGGAACGTAAGTTCACCACTTTCAACCAGAGTCCAAGGTGCAATCAAAACAGTGGAAAAAACCCTCTTCCCCACCCCAAAAAGTTCAAGTCAGTCCCATCAGCTGGTAAGGTTACGGCATCTGTTTTTCGGGATGGGAGCGGTGTCCTCCTGGCTGAACACCTCAAAAAGGGCGAAACTGTGATCGGTGCGTATTAAGCTGCTCACCTGAAGCGTTTGCGGGAGGCCATCAAGACGAAACGTCCCGAAATGTTGAACAAGCGTGTCCTTTTCCACCAAGACAACACAACCGTGCACAGGTCCATCATTGCAATGTCTGCCATCGAGTCCTGTGGCTTCGAACTGCTTCCACACCCTCCCTACTCGTCAGATTTACTCCCTCAGACTTTTGTCTGTTCCCTAAGCCCAAGCAACACCAGCTGGAACCCACTTTTCATCAGATGATGACGTCATGGCTGCGGTGGTGGACTTTTTTGACATGCAGGATTAAACATTCTACAAGGAAGACATAATGGGCCTGCAGCACCGGTGGCAAAAGTGTGTCACGCTGAAAGGGGACTATGTTGAAAAATCGCCATGAGCGATTGAGCTCCGGAAACCTTTCACTGGTGGACCGAGAACTTTTCAGTCGCCCCTCGTATTATTTCATACACAGACGTAGACCACTAAAGCCTCTAGATCCCTCCGAAAAAAATGACTGTCTATGGCCCTGGTCAGTAGACTCATCAACCCACTTTTGGTCAACTTAGTTCAATCATGAGAAAGTAAAATATTTCTAGCATGTTTCGCATAGATGCTTATTTGTCTATATAACTACTCTGTTCAAAGTCTTTGTGACTAGAACATGTTTTGTTTTCCTGGAAAACTAAGTACTATTTAATTGATAAACGAATATATGAGAACTTCAGATAAGTGTTACAACTACAAGATCATTTGCAATTGTAGTTTCCACTCGAACAAAAAGATCATATGATAAAATGCTGAAAGTACACGGATTTATGTGGTTTAGTTTTATGATAACCTGTCTATTTTTGTCCCTTACCTTCAATTTGCCAATTGCCTTCTTCACGATCTCTTGCAAGAATATGATGACACACATCATATCTATATTCTAATCCATCAAATGTGTTGAAAATACGATCGGTCATATTGCATATTCCTTCAGTTGGAGGAGGTATCACACATTCATATTTGGGACACTCATTTTCACTTACGCCCAATAATCTAACTTCGTATCCTTCGGGGCATGTTGGTTCAGGACACGGTGTTGGAGTCGTTGGTGTAGGCGTTGGAATAGGTACGCAGATGTATCCACAGTCTTCTATCCTTAGTTTTTGAGGAACTATTCTGTTGTTATTTCTACCACCTTTGACACCAGGTCGACCTCTACCCCTAACTCCTCCTTTAACACCTCCTTTCCTACCACCTTCGACAGATGGTGGCGCTTCTATTTCAGACTCAAGAGCCATTTCAATATTCGCATTCTTTTTCTCAAGAGTATAGCCTGGTGGACATGTTGGTATTGGGCAAGGTGTTGTACCTGTAAATAACAAATTTCAAAATTATGAGACAACGAGTTTTGAATTTTTGTGGTCTAAACGAACACATATTTTCAATGTAAACTTACGAAAATATTTAACGTATGTACCATATAAATTGTAGTTCTTCAGAATTCATATAAAGACCAACAGGTAGCTTACATCCACAACGAAAGATTACAATTCTTATTATTGAAAGGTCGTATTCTCTTTAATACTGAATTATGAACAGCGAGAACACAAATTATGAACGTTTGATTTTGCATATTTGACTTACGTGAATATATAAAAAAAAAGTCGTTGTAATTGATTGTTTACATTACCTAGCAAGCAATTTTTCCTTGTTAAGTTGAGCCACGTGTTCGAATACTTACCACTTTTTATTTATATAAACTCTTTAGCTTAATTTGACAGTGCATGATTCCAGAACCGTCAACAGATTGCAGCACATACATATTGTTTTGCTACACTTTAATACAAGTTTATTTGTTGATATTTTATATTCTTTTATCAATATTTAAATTCAGTTTTTGTTCTGTTTATTAAGAAAGATATCTCTGTACAAAAATATTTAATTGTATTTTTTAATATTTTCATTCTGTTCTTGCGATCATTGTAATGTATTACTGTAATAGCTTTGGCTAACGGGATCTTTAAAGTCGGAATTTATAATGAATACAATTTTCCAGATATTAAAGTAATTAAACTATCGGACTTTCTGTCACTTCAGCATTGGATTAATATACTATCTGACGATAGCATTTTAATTACTTTCTTCTCATTATTGCAATACAGATCCAGCCAAGGCATTTCCAATGTATCGTTGTAGCATTGCCCGAACTCTCCGTACGGATCAACGGGGCACCTATACTTGCCTATGGGACGACCGAAAAGCACTTCCCGCCTATGGAAAAGAATTGCTCCCTGTTTTAGCGGGCTCAGTGCCCCAGTCCATGCAAACATCGAAGATCGCAAATCTCCATTGAAACCCTATATACTTGTTTGTTTATGTTTGCTACTTCTTTGAAAGAAGCACGAGTATTTTTTTAGTCTGTTTTGAAGTTAATGGCTAACTATATTTTTTTTTCCTTTGAACAAAATAAACCTGTGTAAATTTGTACTGATAGATAGAAAAAGAAAAGTACATTGCAAGAGACAAACACACTATACACTTAAAACAGAAACAAATCTCTGACACTGTTGAGAAAACAATGTAATTTTAAAGTATTCGCATTACCATTGTTGTGCACAAAAACATGCCAATTGAAAAAAAAAAAATCAATATTGTGATTTCAAAAATTTCAAGTAGTAACGATTTGATTTTGTAACTGCATGACAGATTTAGTAGTTCTAGAGAAAATCTATTTTTAGAATATAAGATCTTTGTTAAAACAATATTTCTCATACAAATATCTGCTACTTTTATATGATATATTTCTAGTTGCTCACAAACCGAAAGCTCAATTTTCGAAACGGATATTACTCTCTACAGATGTCACCATCTTCTTTGTGTTCTTTAAAATTTCTATAGTATTTCTTTCTACATTTAATCTTGCTAAACTTCCAAGGAGTGATGCATTTGAGTTCTGGCAGAACTAGGAACCTTTTGAAAATTGAATATATATATATATATATAAACTTTATAAGATGCAGAATGTAGCAGCGCTAGGGCACTTTTTTCTGTAGAAATCCATCACTGCTTCCAAGGCAGTGAAAAACTCTTAATATATGGAATCTCTCATGCACTGACTCTATAAAATTAATATCTGTTGCAGAAAGTATGCCATTTTTATTTTGATATAAATGAATATACCTTCTGTCGTCGTGGGCGTTGTTGCTGGTGTTGTACAATACAATTCGTCCTCAGAGCAATCTTCAACGCCATTGCACCACTTTGTTTCGTCTAAGCAAATATTATCTTTAGGACAGAGGATAGTTCCAGTAGGGCAGAACTTGCATACACAACCGCATGAGGGCGTGACAATGGTATGTAAACCCTGGAAATGAGGTAATATATCATTATGTGGGAAAAAGAACAAAAAAGAAAAACGAAACAGTTGTTTAACAAGTGACAATTAAAAAGCATTTTCAGAACAGAGTAGAAGAAACTATTAAATACTGTACATGGAAAAAATCTGTACGACTTCCATTCATTAACTATCATAGAAGAAATTCAAAGACATTCACTGTTGTTTAGAAGAAATTATAACAAATTTCTTGGAAGTCAGATAAGTAAAGGATTAAGTTTTCACACAAATATTCAAGTTTTCACACAAAGAGTTGGAGTAGGAAGATATCACTTCTCGTTCAAGTACAAGTGTACAAGTTTAATTACATTATTAATTACCATATGTATTAAAACTGTGTAGGTATCCCTTTTTCATTACCATATAATATTTGAAAGTGCAGTAATAAATTATACGATTACCGAACCACTGATGTCATACAAACCGTAAATGGATATTTTTTTTTTTGTGAAGAACTCGTAAAGTCTCTAAAATGCAATACAAAGAATCATTGTCTCTTCTATTTCATACTAGAGAAGTGATCCAATAAAGAAAATAATTGTTAAAAAAAAGTTAAAAGCATGTACTGAAACAAATTAACAATAAGAATAAACATTATCAAATTGATCTACTTTAGATTCACGCAGGCGCTCGAAATTAAATTAAATCCTCGCAGTAAAGCTCTGATCTACACAACGTTTAAGGCTACTGCTGGAAACGACATTCTGAACACTGTGCAATTATTTCTATTATTTCTATACATTCATAGGATTTAAAATGTCAATGAAAGGGCAAGGAGAAACTAAGGAATATCACTTGTATATACCGAGAAAATAAAGATATAATACTGTCATTTTAATCCACCAATAGAAAAGTGGTACATTTTGAATTATTTTAGGTGAACATCTATAGACAACCTTTCATTATTCAACAGTTTTGTAACTTCGGTTTCCGTCATGAGATATATATACTGCAAAATTACTAAAAATGCCCTTAACCTTGTAGTCTCTTCAGCAAACAGATATTAACAAAAATATATTTTGTTGGATACATACCTCACCACACGTTGGACAAATTTTCTTATGACATTCAGCTACGCCTCCAAGTTTACACAAACACTGTTGACAATCTTCGGCTAAGTATATTTGCCCGACTTCATACCTAGAAAACAAGATAAGTTCATTATATATATATATTTATATAGACGCGGATCCAAGCGGGGACTATAGGGTATACACGGGATAAAATGGCCTTCAATCCTATTTTACACTGGATAAAGTGACACAACTATGGTTTATCCCCCTCTCTTGATCATATCCTGGATCAGCGCCTGTATATATATATATATATATATATATATATAAAGCTTCTATTGCGAAGTACAGCTCATAATTGCATTAAAATGAAACGAATCTACTCAAAAAGTAAACTGGTGTTACCTGTAATACTTAGATTTATCACAATGAAAAGACTTTAGTCCAAGAGAAATTCGCTGAAAGGAACCTATATTATTGTGTTTATTCTCTATGATTTTTTTTAAAATTCGTATCTCACCTCAGTTACCCAAAACGAAGAACGAAAAGATTTATTCTTATCTTCTCAGTTAATTATGTATTGCCTCGATTTCCACTTACGCTGTCCATCCTGAATGAGAGCTTTAGAAGATGATCTCAGTCTTACCAGACGAATACTAAGATGGTACCTAGAATATAGGCCTTCACTACTACTTTCTCCATTCCTTCACAAAGGCTCATAGCAAAGAGTTAGACGTGACGACCAGCAGGTAAAAACACCGTAAGGACTAGCAATGTAGTTTTAATACTGTATTAACAATGTTTGTTTCTATCGAATACATTCTTATAGGTTTTACGTTTCATATAAGTGTGCGCCACATATAACAATATTAAGGTATAACATCAGTATTTAAGGTTGAAATTTTAACCTTAAAACATCAATACACAATTGAGACAACTCTTTGTATAAGTCTACGGTGTATGCGCACATGTATTCTTTATTATACCGTTTCCTCCATTCCCAATTTTCCATTTTGTTTGTTCTATATTACGTGCGCATGGTCTCGGGTTCAAGTTCCGTGGTAAAAAGCTATTAAACAGTAGTTTAGAATCTACTGTAATAGTGTTAATACACAATGGTGTAAACATTATCAAAATATATTCTAAAATGTAAAATGAAAGATTTTCAAATGTACAAGAGACTAAATGTGGATGAATATGTTACAAGGAATAGAACGGGGAAAAAGGCTAATTACAGAATTTATGAAGTATTCCAAACAGGTGTTGAGACAGGATGTTGATATGAATTCCAAAAGCAGAGAAAAGAATAACATTACAATAAAAGATCAAAATGTCAGGGAAAGTTACTTTAGAAACATGTTGTAGAATTGTTTGTCTACTTTTAACTGTGAGAAGAGAATGGAGGTAAAATAGTTGTTATTGAAAATACATCCGTTTAAGCAACAAACAGCAGGTGGATATTCCAAGACAGGTATTTCATATACGTGATCAGAGCCAAGGTTTCAGAGACGAACAATTAATAAAGTAATGTGTGCAATGTGGAAATCGTGATCAAACCCAAGGATACTTTAGGGGAAATTACCAAAGTATAACCAACAGGCAGTGAGAACCCTTCATCCATTCCATTCCCCCAAATTCCTGAATAGCAGCACACGTGGTGTTGATGGGAACGGAGTGTGTCCAGCTAAATTAGAAAATAATAAAAGCACAGACTTCAAGCTTTCTTTAGGCATTCTTCCACCGTCGTTACACGGAGTTGTATCTGTTACGGTCTCTATTCAAAGTCTACGGTTCGACGTCAGTGAAGTTAAGACAGTATCTCGGAAAGAACATTTCAAACTTTAACAGTTTATGAGACTACGACTTCTTCAATTGAACAAGTTTAATATGGAACTTTAGAATCACATATTCTTTATTAATACTCAGTGAATACGTACATTATTTACCAGCAGTGAAAGTCTATTCTGATTACGTCTCTTGGAACATTTAATAAGATTTATGAAGCGTGCTCAAATAATACCAACATATCATGGTCATCAATCAAGTAAATGCAAGTTAGTTGAGATCTTTATGTTGTATGGTATATTTGTGAGTTCTCTCTGCTTTGGTATTGATGTAAGGATACTTCATTATTGTTGTAACAACTTAGAATCACTATGTGCTATGTTTAAGGTACGATTCAGCTACCGACATTCCTCAGGTATATTCAGTTTGGTAGAAAATCAATATTAAAGTTCTTATGCATTTTTATAGAAAACCTCTCGTATCTTTTATGTACTTGCGTAGTAAGAGCACTGGATGCTCATGTCTGAATAAGAAAGAATGCTCATAGAGCATCCCCCTTTATACAATTATAAAAGCTAAGCGAGTGTTACATGAGTATCCAGTACGTTCTTCACACTACTTTACTCAAAAACTGTAGGTCCTGCCCTTAGAAGCTCACCAGCTTCTATATAACATTAATAATGAGTCAATCAATCAATCAATCTTTGCTGTCTTTTTGTGTGTGTCCTTTCTTTCGTCAAATAAATATATTTTTTTTAAATTTCCTTTGACTCTAAAGCTATTTTCAGTCTTTTATCATCCGCAATCTTTTATTTCATTTCTCACATTGTTGCAACTATTGTTGTAATCAACATCCAGTTTTGTAGTTCTTGAACACCTTATCAACTTTCTGAATTCAACAAAGGATAAACATTACTGATGCTGTTGATGGAATTTATTTTCATCAGAAAACACTTCCTTTGGTCTTTATTTTTTTAAACTCTTTTATCACTAAAACAATCATCATGAAAACTGAAATAACCTACCTTGTGTGACCTACATAGCAACCGCAATCAGTTCTATTAACACAATGTTCTCCATCCCAATACGTTCCACGTTCACAAGTTTCACAATTCGTCAATAATTCTTCTGGCAATTTTGGACAGGTTAGACATGCCTGTGTAGACACTTCACGAGGTGACGGAGTGGCTGAGGAATAAACAAAATTTTTAACGTGACTTCTGTTTGTTTCAAGTCGCTGCACAAATATACACAACAATATGATAAAAGGATGAAATAAATATAATATAAATTATAACATGAGATTGCCAATTTAAATTATATACCCTTAACATTTTATGGTAAGAAGAAAAGAAGAAAAATGTTCTTGAAATTTTCTGAATCAAAAACAATAACTTCTTCGTATAAATTATGTTAGCAAAGTCCATTTTTCTTATTAACAATAAAATATTGTCTAAATTTTAAATTACAACTTAAACGTTATCTAATATTGGATTTTAATTGAATATTTACTATTATTGTGTGTAGAAACAAATACATGGACAATTAGTCTTGGCATTGAAGTGTCCAATTTACCTTAGAAGAGAAAACGTATAATCAGAATATTATAAGAACGTAAGCAAATTAGTGAATGTAATTCATTTGGCGAATATATGATAATTAATGAATACTTACACCAACCAAATTAAATATACCAAGTAAAAAACTATATGGAATATAGTTTTGAGAACATTATGTACAGTTTGTTTATGATAGATTATTTACTTTTACACGTGGAAACAATTATTTATATGAGACATTCTTATTAAAGCGACAACTATTAGAATCAGTGAACACAAAATACAAAAGTAAATCCCTATGTTATTACTTACGGTAAGGTTCGAAGCAGCCTAATACTTCTGCTCTGAGAGCTATTTTGTTATGCCATTTATCTGGGACAAGTTTTAAATATCTTGCATGGATCATTCTTGGGAAGTTGACTTGCCTTGGAGTGTCGCTATCAAAATTTCCAGCGAATACCTTGATAAAGTTAAATAAATTGTTAATGGTCTTATATAACATTTAAAAAATAATAATAATTAATATTTTGCGATTTGGATTAGATAAATTCCAAATTAGATATAACACTATGAAATTAAAAAGAATCAGTCGATCTGAAATCGTCCAGAATGGTTGCTTGACATCTTTGAATTATTTATATTCCTTATGTGTAAACAGTTCAAAACGGATGTTCTTTTATTTCATTTCGCACCGATTTATTAATAGCGGTCACTTTGGTATTCAGATTAATACCAAAATTTGTGGTTTGCAGACGTTTACGGAAAATAGAACATCTGCAAACTGTTTTACCATAGGACATTCAAACAAAAACCCTTTAAAGTCCGCTTGATAATTATAGTCCTCTGCATAAAAAGCCTAAAATGTAATCGAACTGTTAGAAATATAGTATCCAACGGTGATTATCAAAATAGAAAATAAACTGGTTCTCAGGGTGCTTTTCCGCATGGAAGTGATTGAATATCAAAGTTGAATTTTTGTACACTATTACATATCAAATTATGTTGAAGGTGTACGAAATACGAAGGTTGATATAGGCTTCTTTAATTTATTTTTATAATTTTTTTGAAAATCCAAAAATTCGAATTTTATGTATATTGGAGGCCCAATATCTCTGGTGAGACAAAATATAGAAATATATTTTTTTTTCATGTTGTGACCCTCCTAACCAATGGAAGTATTTCAAATTAGTCAAAATTAATCAAATTATTCAAAATAGTTTAAATATTCAAAATTTAATTATTTAATATTATTAATGTAAATTTTATTAGAAAGTAGAAATAAATTTTGTCGTCCTGTCTGAGTAACGAAAGGCAGAGAAGCACATTAACTAAAATTGTACATTGCACTAAAATCAGTGACGTGAAACCAAATGCTATTCACCTCAAAGCGAAATAACTAAAGCTGGAAAACTCAACGTTTACCCTCGATGATAAAATAAGTTCTTCATAAAGCCAAGGTCAGAGCATCACTTTGTTGCAAGAGTACAGAGTCACAGACCGGTTAGTCCTAATACCACTCTCGATTCCACTGCTTCACTTCGATGGTATCACTTCTTTGTGTGGTTCCAAGATTTTGAGCGTCGGCTATAATCTAGATGGCTCATAAGTTTGAGTTGTGCCAAACTAAACTTAGTCTACAGAGGCTGATCAATCCAACAACTCATCCATCATCTATTACTTCCAGGTACGAATATGGAAATTATTCTATGTTGTATTTACTAGTGCTTCTTACATAGGTTAGACGAACTCAATATTACATCTTCACGTTAATTAATTTAAAGCGAATAGCATCCGCGAAATTGCTAATCTGTCCATCGTTGTTAAAACATGATTGTTAAAATGTAGTTCTTTAAATATTATTTCAGCTAATTTCAGGCCGTAATCTACTTTACGTATTTACATCTTTCTTTGTCAACCTTGTGGTAATATAACATTTACCAAAACGCGCACGAGCATTAATTATTACGCCTCATTTGGCAAATTTGTAACCCCCTTCAAACTCAAATATCAAAGTTGAAATTTCTACCGTAGTTTCTGCTGACAAATGTATATAACATAAGCAAAATTTATATTTTTATATTTTGCCCCACCAGAGATTTGGGTCTCCAATATACATAAAATACGATTTTTTTTATTTTTCCTTAAGACCCTTTGGTGCAAAAAATCACCCTGAAAAACGGATTATTTTTTTCCATTTCGAGAATTACATTTGGATACCATTTTGACCAGTTCGATTACGATTTAGACTTTTCATGCAGAGAATTAAAATTATCAAGCAAGCTTTAAAGGAAACTTTTTTTTGCCGGAACGTCCTATTATATGAACCAGTCCATAGTTATTCTATTTTCTATAAGGGTGCGCAAACACATGGAATCAGTCGCAATATAAAAATGGTCACCATTAATTAATCTGTAGGGATAGAAACAAAAGAACATCCGTTTTAAAGTATTTACACATAATGGATATGAATATTAAAGGAATAAATTTTTTTCAGAGGTGCTGGACGTTTTAAGATACACTGACCAAAAGATTTTTACAATCAAATCAACAAAGAAATAATCAACTTTTCTCAATATTAATTTTAGAAATACTTTAATAATTTTATCGGTTTTGAATGTACCGTTCATGACTGGGTCCGTGATGGATCAAGATCATATTTGCCATCCACGAATACCGAATGAAGATATCAAACATGTTCGTGATTCATGTTTACGAAGCCCGAAGAAGTCTATCCGTTCCGCTGGAAGAGAAAGGCAAATGCCCCAGTCCACGGTACAAAAACTGCTATACAGACATTTACGCCTGTATGCGTACAAAGTGCAACTGTTACAAGCAATTACGCCGAAAGATAGACCACGACGAAAAGAATTCACAGTAGGGATGCTGGATAGACTGTCTGGAGATTCCGAGTTTCTCGCCCATGAGAGGGAGGGGGTTAACTTTTAATGTCTCTTGGTATTTAAACAGTGGCAATGTCAGGATTGTGGAGCGAAGTCTGAAAATCCTCATGCATTTATGGAACTTGACAGAGACAGTCCTAAAGTGAACGTGTGGTGTGGTATTATGCATAATTAAGTCCTTGGCGGCCCATTTTCTTTTAGTGAGAACACAATGACAGCAGATGTTTACCTGGATGTTTTGCGTATGTTGTACCACAGTTGGAGAACCTTGAACAAAGCGTAAACAGGACGGTGCGCCACCAAATTGGGAAAGGCGCGTTCAGAACTTTTTAAACACAGCATTCCCAGGGAAGTGGTTCGGACGAGATGATCCAATTGAATGGCCAGCTCGTTCTCCAGACGTTACACCTATGGATTCTTTTTCTATGGGAATATCATTTATCAGAGAAAAATGCAGTACATCGATGACCTGAAATCCAGGATCAAGATGGCCATTTCGATCATTACTGAGATCCTACAGCGCACTTGAGTTTCGGGGCGTTGTTGAAACTTGAGTTTCGACGAGATGAGCTAAGAACAACAAATGGTATACAATACATATTGAGGTTTTGTAATTTAAAAAAAATAGTCTTTGGTGTTACTTATGTGCTCAACCACATTTGTCTATCTCGTACAGTGTATCCGTAATGAATGTGCAAAGTTGTTAAGAGACTTCGTTGTACACACGCTGTATACTGAAACATCTTTACATCAGAGCATAATATAGTGTAACTTTAAACATACAAATTAGAATTATTACACTTACGATTTCTTGCTTGTCGGAATTCAAAATGGAACTCCATACTTGATCATCGTGGCTATAATAAACGCGGAAGGCCTCCACCCAGGCTTCCATATCATTGCCTCCTTGGGTTACAACTCCAGTTAAGTTGCGTTCGCCAGTGAAATCAAGCTAAAGAGTAAAAAGTTAATTAATTATTTTTAGCAACCAAAATATTTTAGGTCATATTTATGTAAAATATATATAATTCACATTTCACTAATGAGATGTTTCAGATTAATCTAACTCGTAACAGGACTATTTTGTGCCTAAACCAAAAAGAATATTAAGATTTGTTTTTAATTAAAAATTTTTTTTGGAAACAAAATATAAAATTAATGTCACTTTAATTCATTCTAATATATCTACAAAATTAATTGTACGTTGGATGAAAATGGACTAAAAATATTAGCTTTTTTGAGTCTGGTTTTTAGTATTCTAGTTAAATAGTATTAATATTTAGTTGAGCAATATATAAATAATATATATTGAATGTTTTTTCTCAGAGTTCTTGTACGTGGAACAATGTGCAAACACACACATACACACACACACACATCATATATATATATATATATATATATATATGTATTTCTAGACATGCGACCGACGGTATACACTATAAGTACACGAGACTATATTTATAGTTACTTTGCTTTGCTGTACTGTGGCTTGTATTACCCTTTTTTGGATTCTAAATGGGCATAGTTTATACCTACAGGCTTGTTTATATGTTTAAGTCTCTGTTAACCGTAGTCAATCAAACATGACGGTGTATGCGGTGAAGTAAGTGGTTTCGTAGTTGCATTTCAAATTTAAAATGTGGAAAAGAAAATACATACAGGGATGAATAAATAACAAGGGACTGTGTATGGTTCGTCGAAATTACGAATTCTCAATGCGAAAGTTTTGCCGCAAGAATTTAAAACAAAATAATCAAAAGATTTAGGTCAGTCTGGTTTATATTCTTTCCAACAGAAAAAATTCCCTTCAAACTGACAAAGATTCTTAGTAGAGTAAGTTTTTGTAATATTTTCGTACAGCACTCAAGAATAATTCGATAATCATCAACTCAGAGGAAACTTCATTATTATTCGTTTATATTATTAAGTTTTATGATATTATTAAGTTGACCCTAATATTTACAAGCAACTAATTTACTGAATGAAAGTCGAACTTTTTTCTAAATATCATAAAATTGATTTCTATTTCAGATAAGCAGACAACGATTGTGATACTAGAAATTCGTAAGACTTTTTACTTCTTATTCCTCAGATAAAAATGGCAACAGATATGTGAGTGAAAACAATTAACATGGATTAATGCTTACAAAAATTTAACAAAAATATTTTTAAATCATAAATTAGAACAAACGTTGTAATAATTTATTTTTGTATTTATTTCATAATATCAGGAAGTTTATATCTTGATGCTGAAATGTCTTATGTACATTCTGATTCATAAGAAATGTTCAATGGAAATTTTTGTTCGTTAGAACAATTACAAAAAGTGTCAACACTGAAACAGTATATACGTATTAAGCAGAACGTGTAAATCGTTTCGTTTAACATGCATAGAATGTTGATTCGGTGTAGCAAACTTTGCAATTTATAAAACTTAAAGAATTCCCATCAGCCTTTTCTATAAATCGGAGTGTACAATTGTTAACGGGAAACGAAATAAATATACTTTAATTTCTTACACTGAAACAAAGCACTGTAGTTCTTATTAACCATTCAAAGAAAAGATATTCATTTCATGCGATAGCTTTTTTTTTCAAAACTCAATAAATGCATCGAAGTTATTTTTACAGCAGACTCCTTGCTTTCTCTAATAAGATGAACTCAAATCTTGGAAATCCGGAAATGTTACTCGAGTAGTTGAACTAATACTCTACTAAAAGAATGTGGAGCATAATTTTAAGATTTGCAAGATTGGAGCCCTTCTTCTTAGAGAAAGTGTGGAATCTTCTATAGAAATAACTTCGATGTGTTTATCGAGTTTTGAAAGAAAGCGCTCCTCTATTGTGTATGTGAAGAAAATACAAGAAACACGTTATTTTATTTTATCTCTTCTTAATAGCACAAACAAAACTTTTGAAACGTCTATACCTTGATCCATTCAGTTTGCGAATCAGTAGTTGGTACCCAAGCTCCGCTACTGGTCAAATCTTTCTTTGTATTGAGGCGAGCATTTGTAGGTCCAAATCGACTATCATCATCCAAATATGAAGACACTGTAATTTGTTCATTGTACAGAACACCAGAACTCAATCCCATCTCGTCAGTACAAACGCGAGGTTCTACAAAAGACATTATAAATATTTAGACATAGAAGGGAAATATTAAAAAGTGTTTATGTAATGCAGTCGTTATAGTCCGGTACAAATATTGTACCGCAACACAGTTGCAATAATAATATGGACAAATAGACACAATTTTAAATGGCTATAAATAGAATCAATGAAATAAAATGGGTTATGAAAACAATGTGAAAATGTACAAATATTTGCCAAATACTTAATATCTGAATCATTATAATACTGGAATGGCAATCAAATGCACAAATAATCCTATTTATATGAATAACAATGGAGTTAATAGGTTTATGTTTTAGTTATTTTATTCATAAATATGCAATGCACAGATTACATGTAATGTTTGTGATTTGAACATAGGCTGGACTGTAAATACTCTCCCGGATAGTTTAAATGAGTGAAGGTTAGGTAAGATTTCGTTACGTTAGCTAAACTTACATTAAGCGTAGCTATTTTCAGTCATGATTATGACTCATGAGGTTATTGAGTCGATTCATTCACAATCGGATTTCAATCATTGATAAGAAAAGAGTGATTTCCTATGCGGAAAGCATGTAAAACCTAACACAATAAAAATAAATATCACAATATTGGATTAAAAGACAATTTCAAATTAAACGGCAAACATAAGTAATTGGTCACGTTTTTTTAATTCGTCCTATTCTAGAAAAGAATTATTATTGCTTCAAAACGATGTCTTAATTTTCATAGAATTCGCAAATGAACTTTAGATACTTAATCAAGTATCCGGGTGAGGTATCACTCCTGTTGGAACAATAATTCCAGATTTAGTTCCGAACAATCGAATTATTAATTTTAGTTAAAGATGAGCTTCAGTAACTAATTCATGTTCAACTGACCAAATAAAGCCTAACCTAATCTAACCCTTCCTGTTTTCAACAATCCGGTGGAGTACCTAAAGTGCAGTTGAATTTACTGCTTTATTTAATCCTCGTCTCTAACGCTTTTGTTTATTATTTACGTTGTTTGGAAAAGAAAAACGTACAAACTAAAACGCTATATAAAACTTAAATTCACATCTTATTTCAACTGAACGTAATTATGGTTTTAAACTGTTCTTCTCGTATAAATATTAGAGATAATCTTTTCAAAATACCTGGAACTGTAGGGGGAATAGTTACGGTAGTCGCTTCTCCACAGCCAATTATCCCAACTCTCATAGCGATAGCACGTCTCCATGTTTGAGGATTGAAACGTATGTATCTTGCCTCGATTGGAATAGGAAATATTTCTCTGGCTGGCTTGGTATTAGTCACTGGACCACGGAAAAGCTGGAAAAGGGAAAATCAGTTCTAGAGAAGTATAAAATGTAAAATTTGCGAGTACTTGTAAAATTTTAATTATTTCAGTTCATATTTTGCGAACCTATTTCTTCCCAGATCTCCAACATTTCTGAACATTCACTTATTAATTACGCCCTACGTTTTGGTTCTTAAATAATAATTTTAATAGAAATATATACAAGTTTTAGCTTTATTTTTAAGCTCTTCAGTAAACATGTTTGCATTGATTCATTTATGTGATCTCTAAATGGTTACTTTCTTCATAATTTATAATTTGAAGATATGTATTGCCACTATAAATTTAATAGTATTTTATCAGTATTATATTATATTTTCGCCAGTATTTAGTTTTAGCAGGAACTTTCTATTTGTTACAGTTATTTCGTGTATGTGATTCTGTTCTGTCCGTTGATATCTGTAAACAAGCGCATAAAATTTCATTCTAGTTGTAAATATACCTTCGTGATGCAAATGTGTTTGTCTGCATTGCTTACGAGAACCACGCGTTTGAGTTCTATCACATGGATTCTGTGGGTGCGTGCAAGAACCTGATAAGTAACAATTATCTAATTTCGAGAAAAAACGGATTTAAAGATCGGCGAAAGTATTGTGCCTTATGGGAGATAGTACAGAAACATCATGTTTTGGACAATCACACATTGTTACCGGACAAATATTTTTTTAGAGAACATAACTGGGTAACTGTAAAGTATTTTAGTCGAGTATCTCAATTTTAGAAAAGTCACTTATCAGGTTCTCGCATGCACCCACAGAATTTAGAAAGCTTTTTCGTTTAGAACACTTGACCTACCCTGTGAACAATGTTATATTGCACGATTCGGAATAAACAACGATTTTCCAGAGGTTTTATCATTTATTCAAGTACGCACTCTGATGATTTCATTTCAAAAATATAGTATGTATCACTTTAAGAGAATAGTGCAAGGAACAATTTTGCACAGATAAAAAAAAATCTTCTAGGCATATAGATTAAAATACACATATTAAAATACCATTTCTTTCTTTTCCTCACTCAAATCAGTAATATCATTTATCAAGTCAAGAAGCAGAGTATTATTACCCAACTTTCCATCCTAAATGTAAGTGTTCCTTCTATACTAAAAGTATCGTTTCAATTGATAAAAAAAGCGGGAAAAGGTTAAGAATGACAACCAGAACTACAATCAAAAATATTAAATCAGAATTTCAAGTAGGAGGAGATATATTGGTACAAAACCTGGTATTTCCCGGGCAATAATATTTATTTCAAAATTACACTTACATATTGAATATACACTAAAGTATTATGGAATGAAATTTAGAAACATACGAACATCCCGCATTAGATGCACCAGTTTAATTATCAGAACGATATCTAAATTGTGTAGCGAGATTTTCAATATTGCCAGATAAGTTAGAGTATGAAAAGTATCATTGATCATCTTATGCAACCTCTCAGACAACACCTTTGAAACTGCTGGGAAACAAAAGCCAATTTAGGTTACAAAACCAAATAATAGTAGGAATTATTACCAGTACCACAATTACTAGAACTTCTATTACTTGTACTACGACTACATCTACAACAACAATTACTACCGTTACTACTTTTACTACTACCACTACAACTATTACTACTATTTACGCTATTATCACTACTACTAATGCTACTTTTACTATCAATGCTGCTACTTCTTTACTATGTCGAAAACGAAAACCTTGAGATAGTGATCTCTATCATGAAAATTTTGCATAATTGGAATTAATTGGCACGTTGTTATGCCTTGTACGAATATGACCTTTAATAAATGAATCTCATTTCCATAGAAACGGTGATCATCATGAAAATGGAGTAGACCGCTTTGTCACCATGTCAATTTTTGGCTAGAATTGATTCAATCGTTACCACTTGTGCGCGAATATCATTTTAATAAAAATTGGTCTCGTTATCATGAAACAGTAATAATTTTAACATAGCTAAAAACTTAAGTGTAGCGCCCTATTTCATCACACCAAGTTTGGATAGAAATGTTTTAACCGTTTTTACGTGATACGAGAATATGTATTTCATGTGAGCGTCTTATTACTATGAAACGTTAATAAGCCATGACTTTGTAATTTGGCAAAAAACATAGACTGTTATTCGATCTTTCAAAATACCAATTTTGGTTGCAAGTATTTAAGCTGTTCTTAACGTGGTACGCGAAAATGTGTTTACTCATGCTTTGATACCATGTAAATGGTAGTTTAATATGCTGTTAGAATATTCTTTATTCAACCATTATCATAACGTACTCTATCATTTTGCCAAATACTAAGAAGAAAGTGTTGAAGGGTGTATGTATGTGTACTTGTTAAGACAAAGTTGTATTGACGACCTATAGAATAAAGGATATTGATTACTTCATCATTAGACTATTCCTAAATCGTAGTCTTATAGTACGAACAACTAGTATATAAAAGCATTTACTACAAACACAATAGTCGTGCTGCCTGCAATTGATGAGTTTTGAGGTATTATTATTATAAGCACTTCAAATTACCTTTGGTTTGCCATCTTGATCAGTTACATAATAGAAAGTTGTCTTATCGTTACTATAGAGAACATTATAACTAGTAACGTATTCTTCAGCAATATCACTGCCTTGCACTATAGCACCATATATAGGTTCAATCCTTCCGAGGTCAATTTCAAGATACTGGTCTTTATTCAAACGCTTTGCGGTCCAGCTACCACCTAGAAATAAATGAAATATAATCACTATTGAAATTATCACACTTTTAAAGAGACTTACACTACTCACACAACACTACTCAAATATAAATGAAATAATTATACATCCTATTTTATTGAAATCAATATTATCGGACCCCACAGCAACCCTGACACCTTTTTCATATATTTACTACAAATGTTTGATTTATTTGACAGATTGAAATGTTCCAGTACTGCTGGAAGAACGCACCCCACTCATAATATACTGTGACTCCACCACGCTTTCACCATTGTTATAAGGTGTTGCCTACACATCGTAGTGCTTTTCAAATATGCGTGACAAGGTCCATTCGTACGCTTTTTATATCCTACTGCTTCTCACTTTTGATTTCCACCAGATGAAGGTTTTATATCCTACTGCTTCTCAGTTTTGATTTCCACCAGATGAAGGTTTTATATCCTACTGCTTCTCAGTTTTGATTTCCACCAGATGAAGCCATCGATTGGAATACCAATTATTTATGAGCCTAATAGCCATCGTGATAAAAAATTTACGCACTGCGATGATACTCTGGATTATTGAAGGTAATAAAAACATTTTATCCTTGCTAGGTAATTTTTTGTTTGATTTTATCGATGTTATTTAATCTTTCATAGCTATTTCAGTAACCCCCCAAAAAAGAAACGTAAAATATATGAGAAAAGATAATGGATTGAAATACGTAACAGAATTTACCTGAAGAAAATCCAGCTTTAGAATTAAGCCTTGCATTCTGTGGTCCAAATAAAGCCTTAAGACTACTGCTTGCTCTGAAAGCTGTATCAGGAAGAGGATACGGTTCATTTATTAAGTCAATATACCTGTAAAAGAAATTAGTACGTACGATAAATTATTATGATTGCAAAATGAATGTAACTTAGGAAAAAGGGTGAGACTCTCAATAGTCTCAACATGGAAATAAATTAGCCAGCCATTAAAATGTTCGTTGTTTTACCATGTTATTTGTTATTGTATTTCCTATAAATAGAGTGATTTTATTTTAAATTTTCTTTTATTTACAACATACAATTCTATTAGTGCATAATACATACATAGTATATATTCTTTGGACAATTTTCTTATCTAATTTTACTATAAGAAGAGTGAGCCTGCATTAATACGTGTCTTCTATATTCCTAATGTTTTTTAAAATCCTTTTTTAAATTTAGTTTGAGAATGGGCGACAATTCTCTGGAAACATAATTTATTTATTTATTGCCATTCACATTTCTGGGCTGTACTTGTTATGAAGTCTTAAACCTGATTAACGCCTGAGAAATGATGTTTCTAGGAGATCCACAATCAGGCAAAAAGGAATCGACTATGATACCTATGACAGGTACTGAACAGACATTCGTCTGGTTGCACTGTGTGAATCGCTAGTCAAGATGTAATCTAAGAGCATCAGTGGAGAAGCTTGTACATAAACATTGCAATTAGTGTATTCAGAAATTAAAAAAATATCGTCCTTAAACTTCCAAAACCCAAAATGTTAATTATAATAACATGGTCTTGTTCTATGTGTTTTATTTTTTAGACCCTTTGCTCTCTTTTTGATAATACTGACATTTTAATTGCAGTTATTGATTTATGGGTACACTAATTGACTGCATTGTTATGAATGTTTAAACGAGCTGATGAGCTTCTAAGGATGGTACCTACATTTTTTGGTAAAATGATCTCCGAACCACTATTTTTTAATGAACCCACACAAGACTTGAACTCATCGCAAAGCGCGCAGAAAACGAACGTAATGACCACTTTGAGCTCAGCCAGTTGCAATAATTTACAGAAATAACTACGTGGTTGACGTAATGCTTCCTGTTTGGAAGTAAATGGCTAGTACCGAAGTTTGCGGCCACTAAGCAGTTGGATACATAATTTGTGTTTTATCTAACGCTTACAGGGCCAAAAAAATCCACGAATTGTGATTACAGATTTCGAATCAAAGCGACTTTCCCATTACCAACGCTTGCCTGAGTTTAAACACCATTAAATGCATAAGAGTACAGGATTCACTCCCGGAAGAAATGAATTTATATTATACCTTTCTGCAACTGTATAAATACAATAACAATTCCAAAGAACATACGAATGAATATATTTTTAAGTATAATTACCACAGAACAAATTTTGCTTCTTAAGTAAGGAAACATCAAAATAAAAAAATATCAATAAATATTTGTACCTGCTCTCATCACAGTATGGTGGTGGAGTACCAAGTGTTGGTATTACGGTTGTGATTTCTTCTGTAGAGGTAGTCAAACCTGTAAAAGGAAGTAATAATAATGATAATAATTAATAAATTGAAACCGTATTTATCTTTTTGGTGGTTTCACTTTGAAACTGACAAGCAAGCCAAATGCCGACCCCGACGGCGCACAGTGGTGAATTTTGCGCAAAACATGGCAATAACCCATTGCGTCGAACTAACCACTTTGAAATTCGTTTTAATCGTTATCATCAATCGTCTTGCATGAAAAAGTAGTAAGATCAGTAGTTACGTTGTGTATAATGTTTGTTACGTGATAGTACCAAAGTGCATTCTTAACAAGACAGAGAACACGAACATCAACATTCGTGATGATTATTGAGATGGGAACAATGAACAAAATCGTTGTTCTTACTTTACATAAAGTGTAGTCGTGTACAATATATAAACACTATATTTACGTATACACTATAGGTATACGCTATATATACATATACACTAACATATACACACACGATAACAGTTCAACATATTGGCAGTTGCTTAGTCTTACAAATGGAAATTACTTCAAATCAGTATTGATGTATGTATGTGCAATATATGCATAGATATAGAAGATAGCAAAGTGTGGAGTTAATGAAAACCACAATGTTGAGGCACAAGCCACAGCTGGAAACGAGCTTCATGGAGTGGATGAAATGCAAGAGGAAAACATTCCATCGGAACTTAATGATTCCTGGGAAAAAAAAACTACACTGCCCGACAATAGTAGGAGTTTCCAAAGAGAAAATCATTGCAGAGCAGTGTAGCTTAGCCTCAAAACAGTTTTGCCTTTCGTATCCCACAAGTTCAGATGGAAATCCTTTTGCATCTCATAGATGCATTAAGAACTTGGGTTAAGTTTATACGACCGATTCAATGTCTTCAGTGGTTGGTAAATCTGACATAGAGCATCCACCAACATATGATGGTTCTGGTTCTGAAAGAAGTTGTAACACTGCTGGTGAAAATTCTCCCTTTGATTTCTTTGGTAGATTCCGTAAACTGGAAATATAAGGATCTGATGAAATCAGAAGCTGATGAATAACATCTTCCATCGTTGCAAATCTGCTGAACTTCCTTGAAAACCCTTCCCGGAATTTCCTGATGTCCTAATTCCGTGCTTCCTGGGCCTCTTCGGAGAGTTGCCCAATAGGAAGAAGTGCTGATTGTATAACTTTGGACCCGTGAACAAGTATTTTATGCACTGTAGAAGTATGGGTATTTCTCAACAAACAGCCTCGTTGTAGTAATAGCGTACTATTCAAGTGCCGCCAGGTTTATGGAATAACCGCTGGAAATATCTTGAAGCAATTTGAGAAATCTCGTAATTATCTCCTCATCTACTCCCGTGATAGACGATGAAGTAGCCTGCGATCGATCTGCGAAATTATTTGGAAGTTTTATATTTTTAAGCGTTATTAATCAGGAGTTGATTTCTTGCAATACCCAAGGTAATAAAACCCATTAGCTCTCACAATCATCTAGAATATCGGATTCCAACCGGAGGTATGCTTATACTCGGGGGTGGGTGCTAGACCGTTCAAAGTTATGCCAAAAGTCAGTAGTGGCGGAAAAACAAGTAAATAAAAAAAATGCAACCCGTTAGTTATAGAACAAAAAATGTTATATTTGAATCACCGCTAATGGAGACAATACGCGGAAAATAACAGTGTGTCATAGTCATTTTACATCAGAGAAGGGAGAACGTGTTCCATAGGCTCCGTTCGCTTGCTTTGATATTTTGGAAAATGGTGGCAAACTTAAACAATGTGTTTCGAGCACGTCACTACAAGGGGGACGCAGGGGTTTGCTCGGGTTACCAAGGGCTACGCAAATGACGAAAGGTTGGGAACCAATGATCTAGAATAACATTCAAATATAATATAAGCATGTATTTGATGTACAGACTGAAAAATAACTAATATCAATCGTACTTACAACTGCAATAGTAGCGGATTTTGTAATCACTGCATTTTCTTCCGATTACTTGATCAGTATCTCTGCACAGCAGTCCAACTTTTAAATCACACGTAACTTTGTCACCCGTGCTTGTGAAGGGAAGATCATTCTGTGCATCTCTGCAGTCAATATCTGTAATGACGCCCTGCAAATAATATATACATATATGAAATGAACTGTACATATCTCTTTCATTATATTAGATTCATTTATGTCTACTCAAAATTAGTGTCTTTCTTATATTTGCGATGCGATAAGTGAAGTGCTGCACTTAATCTTCGGCGAGAGTTTTAAATTTGTGTTGGTTTTGTCATAAATTGTCATTACAACTTCTTTATACACACAGTGGGTGGTTCACATAAGCTGTGTGTGAACCTACATGCTCAAATCATTCTAAAATGGAATAAGGCATAAGACAAATTAAAAAAAAAAGTGGGAAACAGAACTTACCTCAACTTTCCAAGCAAGGACCAAATGCGATAAATTTCCAGATTCATTTTCAAAATACTTTCAATTATTTACAAATATACTATATTCGCTGAATATCCAAATCCTCGCTTCATATCACAACATGTTACAAGAAATTAGATTATAATCGGAAACTAAAAGTATAACTCACACCATTTTCAATCTTATGCACGAGCTCAAGCATTGGCGCCACCAACAATAAGAATTCCTATAGGAAATAATAGTCGCTATCGTAAGAAATTTCACAGTAAATTAAGCCCTGATATATTTTTCTGTAATTTTTAACCAATTACCATACTGGTAGTAACGATGAAAATGATAGCTATTCGTCAGTTCTTATACTAATTGATTCTCACGTGTTTGAGCAATTTCAAAATGTGCTGGGACCCTAAGGCGGGGAAATTTAGGTATGATGAAGAAATGATAAAGTCTAAGAATGATTGGCTTCACAAACAACCTAAAAAGGGTTCTTTTTTTAGGGGAAGAGCGTATTAAATGCAATAGAACTGTAATGAAAAGTAATACAGTTGTGAAATGCATATCAAGAAATAAAATGTTCTATTATGGTTTGATGACGTTGATGATATGATGATGCTTTTAAAGTTATTTATTGAGTCACCCTCATACAATAGGTCTAATAGCTTAGCGAAATAATGGTTATATAGTATATATACAATAGTTTAGCAAGTACACGTAATAAAATTTGATTATGTTTGTAGACGGTAAAATATAACCTCAATTTTATTAAAGATCCTCTCTTTAAATGGCTTATTGCGAATTCTCCTCACTTTGAGATCTTTCTATCTTAATTAATGTTTTCATTTTCCAATTTTTCATCCAATGATACAAGTCATATAAACACTCTTTCGTTCACATTACTCGTAATTAAATCTGACAATTAACAAAGTAAGATGGTCCGCCTAAGCGGTTTACTGGTTGAGTTGTAAACTTTGGATAGGCTCAGCTTGACATTAGTTTTCGTTTTTTTTTTTTCAATTTT